>CAJQZM010038644.1:2541-13880 GCA_907164665.1 Colias nastes
GCGGCACAAAGCTGGAGCTACGCCGCAGACCACCGCTCTAGGCTACAATGTGAGCTAGAAGTAAAGGCGGCATGCACTTGGGGCTCTAACGTTAACCACCGCTCCGGGAATACGTAGATGCCGCAAAGTGAGCTAGAGTTGGAGGCGGCATATGCTTGGAACTGCGCCGCAAACCACCGCACCCATACACAGCTAGATCAAGGAACACGCACTTGGACATCGCGGGCACATCACGCCCGTACAGACAACTCGGGCTACAAGTAAAGGCAAGATTGGCACGCACTTGGAGGTCTCGGAGGAGTTGCCGTCGGGGTACACCTTAACGCTCAGCGGTGGTGAATACTGGAGCTACGACCGCTCCCATACACAGCTAGATCTATTGACGCACTTGGAGGTCTCGGGCAGGCCGGCGCTGAGCTCGAGGAACACGGACAGGTAGTTGCCGCGCACGACGCCGTTGCCGTCGGGGTACACCTTGAGCCGCCAGCACAGCCCGTGCACGTGCAGCGGCGCCGAGTACACGGGCGCGGCCGCGTGCTGCAGCTGCGTGAACTTGCCCAGCGGGAACGTGCTGCTGTCGTAGCTCGGCACTATCTCGCTGAAAACATACAACAAGGACAACATTTCAACTGTTATACAAGACAACATGAACATACATACTAGGGAAAATTAATAAAACGTTTTATAGAATAGCAACAAAATAATTTCAAAATATCAAGTTGCTTTTATAGAAGGAAATAGTCAAAATATGTCGAATCAGCGTTTTCTAAAACACCTTATTTCCTCACAATCATGATCAAAATGACTTTTATTGTTCATTTGAAAACTCTGCCTGTTGCATAGGCATTGTTTTGGTGCAGATAATTATCCTACTTATAAGAATATTTTCAGCTCAAAAAAAACAAAACACACCTTGAACTCAAACTCAAACTCAAACATTTATTTATTCAATTAGACTTCTTGGAGAAGCACTTTTGAAACGTCAATACATATTTTTACATTTACCACCGATTCGGAAAGCAGTATCTATGGAGAAGAACCGGCAAGAAACTCCATAGTTGCTCTTTTAAATCATATCAGTATTACAATTTAATTTTACAAAATATGTAACTGTATATTATCATAATATGCCAGAGAACTGTCCTGTGGTTTTTACGCGATAACCCTCCATGGGTTTTTATCTTCCATATATTCCTTAATGCTGTAATAGGCTCTCTGAACTAATACGTTTTTTACATAATTTTTAAATTTAGCACTACTAAACTCTTTGATACTATGAGGAATTCTGTTGTAAAAAAGTATACCTTGGCCCATAAATGAATTTTTAACTTTAGCTAGACGATAAAATGGCATTTCAATTTTATTTCTGTTCCTTGTGCCATAACAGTGTCTATCTCCTACTCTTGTGTGTAAGTCTGCGTTTTTGTGTACATATAAAATGTTATTAAATATATACTGTGATGGTACAGTGAGGATACCAGTATTCTTAAAGAGATCTCTTAGTGAGTCCCTAGCACGTAAATTATATATAGAGCGTATGGCTCTTTTCTGTAATATAAATATAGTTTCTATATCTGCAGCCCTGCCCCATAGCAGAATTCCATAGGACATAATGCTATGAAAGTAGCTAAAATAAACCAATCTAGCCGTGTCTTCATCGGTGAGATGCCTTATTCTTCGAACTGCATATGCAGCTGAACTAAGCTTAGCAGCGGTGGTGGCAACATGGGCCCCCCATTGTAGCTTCTCATCTAGTGTCAAACCAAGAAAAACAGTGGAATCCACAGGGTATAATACCTCCCCGTTTAAAATAATATCCCTTTTTACCTTTTTTACATTTGGAAGGATAAATTCTACACAATTTGTTTTTTTTGCATTTAATAATAAATTATTAGCATTGAACCAATTGGATATGCGTAAAAGAGCAGAGTTTACTTCGTCAACATTTGTGTCATGTCTATCCACATTAAATATTAATGAGGTATCATCTGCAAACAGTACTATTTCACACATATCCTGCAAATAATAAGGTAGGTCATTAATATACACTAAGAACAAAAACGGTCCTAAGATAGATCCCTGCGGAACACCTATGTTAATCGACGCACCGCGAGATTTCTCTCCATTGACAACAACGGTTTGTACCCTGTTCTGAAGATATGAAGCTATGAGGTCCTGAGCTAAACCTTTAATACCATAAAAATTTAGTTTCCGTAATAGAGTGGAATGTTCTACACAGTCAAAAGCCTTAGAAAGGTCGCAGAATATCCCTAAAGCATTCTTTGAATTTTCCCATGCTTTATATATATGTGACAAAAGAGCTATTCCCGCATCAGTGGTAGAGCGCCCCTTTGTGAAACCAAACTGTTTGGCGTGCAGTAAACCATTTGATACAAAATGACTACATAATTGGTTTAAAATTAATTTCTCGAAGACTTTGCTCAAAGTTGGTAAAATAGAAATTGGCCTATAGTTATTACAGTCTTCTTGGTCACCACTTTTAAATAAAGGAATAACTTTACTAAACTTTAATAAATCAGGGAATATACCACAGTCACAACATTGATTAAATATAAACGCTAAATGGTTGGCAATGTTTTCTATAATATTATTTACTAAATTTACAGACATTCCCCAGAGATCACATGTTTTTTTTAAGTTTAATGTTTTAAAAGTTTTAACAATTTCCTTTGCAGTCACATGTCGCAATTCAAATAATACATTACACTCAGCAACATGGTCCCTCAAGTAGGACTCAGCAAGCGCTGATGACGAATTTAATTTTTCGGTAATACTAGCAGGGACACTACTAAAAAAATCTTCAAAAGCAAGCGCAACATCAGCACTTTTGTCAATGACCCTACCAGCATTCACAAGTTTTATGGTACTATTTGATTGGTTTTTACCCATTTCACCATTAATAATTGCCCAAACCGTTTTAACTTTGTTATCAGAGTTGCGTATTTTATCTCTGACATACAAGCACTTGGCAGTGAAACAAACTTTTTTAAAAGTTTTTGAATAATTTCTAACATAACTAAGAAATGACAAGTCTTTGTTATATTGCTTCATGCCATATAACTCATATAAAACGTTCCTGCATCTGTGTATACTAGGTGTTGCCCATTGGCTAAATGGTAAATCCTTGGTAATACTTAATGATTTAACTTTAAAGATTATTTCAAACTCATTATGAATTAAATTAAAAAGATTTGTAAACATTTCACAAGGATTATTATGGAAGGATTGATCATTCAGGCCAGGCAATTTATTATTAATATTATCTCTAAATTTATGAATGCCTTTTTTAGTTATAGGCCTAACATTAATTCTTTTAAATGTAGGTATGTAATCCCATTCAAAAACTACTTTCTGGCCACAGTGATCCGAAGTGAGTGTATTGAGAATACTTTTTTCTAAACAGTTGCAATCACAGTAAACATTATCAATACAAGTTGCAGAACTAGGTGTAATTCGTGTGGGTTCATCAAAAAGTTTGTGTAAATTAAATGATTGAAATAAATTAACTATTCGTGTTGCCGTTTGTGTGTGTGAAAGTAAATCAATATTAAAATCTCCGCATACTATAACCTTCTTTTCACTTCTGCTCAAACGCTTTAATATTTCTTCCATGACTGTCTCAAACATATTATAGTCACTGGAAGGAGGCCTATAAACGCAAACAATAATGTAACGCTCAAGTTCAACACAGGACAGTTCAATGGTGCGTTCTACAGAAAGACTAACAATGTCAGTTCGTTCTTTGCTTTTTACACTTTTGTGTACTAAAATAAGAGAACCTCCATGAATAGCATGTTTCCTAAAGTATATACTTTTTAACTCATAATTATCAATATTTATTAACAACTGACATTGTTTAAGCCAATGTTCCGTTACACAAAAAACTTTAATACTATAATGATTTAAGAATAATTCTATTTCTAATAATTTGCTAGCCAAGCCTTGAATATTTTGATGTACAATGGAAAAAGGCTGCTTAGCTGTTGTCTTATATACTAGTTTAAATCTAGCTTAGGGCTAAATTTTCTGTCAACACTTAAACTAGGTTGGTGTATATAATTACTACTACATAAAATTATAGTAGATCGATGGTCTGATACAGAACATGTACCAGACTGGTTAATAATTTTATATGCTATTAACATAGCAAGTTCTCTCTTATATCTAAATGGCAACATATAACTTCAAATAAACACATTCATTATTCATTCATTAAAATGTATACAAATAAAATTAATTCAATCAATATTACCTATGAAAATCAGCAGGTACTGGTGCAGTAACAAAGCTAGCCATAGGTTTCTTGCGAACTTGATGGATCATTTTCGATAGTTCACCACTTTTCGCAATCAATTCAGATCTGTAAAATGATCAAAATCAAATCATTATTTATTTATGAATAAAAATAAATTTAATATTGATTTATAAGCTCACCTAGTGCTTGCATGTAGCTGATGTTCTACCTCTTGCAGGAGATGCTCCAACTGTTCTGTTTCTTGCGTGAGGCTATTCTTCTGGCCCATGAGAGTGAGGAGCTTTGCTTTGAGCGCTGAATCCAGACGCGATATCATCAACTCCACTGCGTTACGAATCTCACGGACTCGTTCGTCTTTAGCCGCTCGCACTGATTCTACATTTCTTTCCTTTAAGATGAGACAAATTATCATCACTAAAGTGAAATTTATTATTAAGAAAAGACAACATTATACCTTATATTTACTATTATTACAAGTGTTTACAAGTTTCCTCAATGAGTTGATAAATAATAAATTACAATAGATGATATCATGATAATTTTTCAATGATGTGGGAACTTCAATACCACATTTTTATACCAAAACATTATATCATTACCATGGTCTGAAAGTATATTTTGTTTGTGCAGATGTGTTAAACAAAACACGTAGTTAATATTATTAAATAATTAATTATCTTATCATTTTTATAATATGAATTATGACATAAACAAATATGATGAGATTTGTAACAAAGAACATATAATATTTTAATAATTTTTCTTAAATTTTCACATTTCTTTCTCCTGGCTATGATTAATTTCTTATTACATTGGTCAATTGTTTTATTATCTGCACATCATTTTAGTGTTTTAACCCTAATTTATTTTTGTATCCCAGTTTAAAATGACATATTCATATATGTTTGCTATCTTTAGGTTTACAAGGACTTTCTGCATAATTTTTTTTATTTAATTACCTATATCCTTGTTGTAACACATTGTGATTAGTATGACTAACAATAACATGTAAATATAAAAGGAAAATTTATTACACATACGTTTGTAAAACAAACAAAGACAAACAGTGGAAATCTTCCATAAAGTGTGAAATGATAAATATTTATTTCAATAGATTCATAAAACATTATGTTACTTAAATACTGTTCACCCATATATTCAGAATTTTGGCTGTACCATTAATATAAACATTTACTAATATTATAAAACTCACCACATCTTGCACAAGGCTTATCAATTCCATCAGTCTCCGTCTTAGCTGGGACACTTCATCCCTGATCTGCGTCACATGTTGTTCGTAAACCTCCTCCAATGGCTTGAAGGTGTGTCCCGAATGGGTGCCTCCCCACAACGCACACTGATGGCAGATACAGCGACGGCAAGTCCAACAGTACACAGTTAGCTTCTCTTGATGTGTGGGACATCTGTTGTTAATACAATATGTAGATTAGTGTGTGTTATACATTTTTAAAGAATAGAAACAGACAAAGTGTGTTAGTTAATAGAACTGATATTGAAGCTTAATCATTGTTGATGTATATGATTATTTAAAATAAACATGATTTCAAATATATAACATAAATTGGAATTTATTGTAATTATTAAACATTTCTTTATTATTATTATCATCAGTAATTACAGTTTTTATTAAGTTATGCACTCGTATTTTTACATTAAAAGATGCACTACATCTTTATAGAACACAAAAATAAATTAAATGTAATAAGAATCCAACTGAAACCCTTCAACTGTCTAGTTAAAATAAAATTACCTATCTAATCTTTGAACTATTGGAGTTATGTAAATGAATTAACAACAACAATGAATTGGATTAAAATAATATATGCTGTAATTGATTGATCTAAATAATTTTATTACCTATCCTGTTGTTCATTAAATATTTAAGAAAGTAATTCTTTTACCACTTTAAGAAGAAAGTAAAAAAAATTGTATTTGAAAAAAATGTAATATTACATTTTTCTCATTTAAAAGATATTATAATTTTATTCAATGATCACTTGAACTTTTCAAAGACACAGTGGCATTTCAGTATATTAATTGTATAAATTCATTAAACCAGTTAATTTACATCAGTTGAAATACAGACCTGATAAACATTTACAAAAACAATAAAAACACCTACATGTTTAATACCAATTCAAATAAGATTGCTAAGCCTTAAGACACAGTTAATACTGAGGCAAATTTTTCACAAATTTAGCCAACTTTCTACAAGTGTGTCAAGGACCTGACAAGAATCATTAAACATTAGGTAGATTCACCTATCTCTGTAGCTTTCTCTCTGGGTGGCAGAGTTCGTCTGTTGCATTGTTTCTATTTGCTGCGTGACCTCTTCCACCCATCGGCAATTAACCAGCTCATGGAGGTGGAGAGCAGCACGACAGTGAGGGCACTGGGACCTTTGTTCGGTTAACCACCGTCGCACACAAGCGTAACAGCAGAGTTTCGAACAATGGGGGCATAGGTGGGCATCTACGAGTTTTTCCATGCAAATGAAGCATCGAAACACCTCGGCCAGTGTCTGTAAACACCAATATCATCATTTCAATGGGATCATGACAACCTTTGCAACTGTCAATTCTATGTAGGACAAATCGATTTACCTCGACAATCTGCTCCTCGCCATTTCCATTTCCCTTATCTCCTCTAGAAGCCATGTTTCGAATAATCTACCCGTACCACGGTGGAATTTTTCTGCTCACCATAATTTAGACATTTTTGAAATCTTCAAAAAAGGAACATAACATTTTATATTAATAATTTGCAACAGACAACTTAGCACACCAACCACTTCCGTATTCCAATCTCGAATTGAATCAAAATAAAAACAAAAAAAAAATTGTTGCCAGAATATGAAATCACATTTACACATTTTCTAAGGAAATTTATGAAACCCTTGTAAATGTGTAGATACGATAGGAAATCTGAAGATAGGAGAAAAGTTTCCAAATGCACGATTTATCAAGATATAAAAACCCCATTTAAAAAAATTAATTAAATAATTATTAGAATTTTTGAATTTTTAGTCATTCATCAATCATAGACAATTTTTTTGTGTCAAAGACTAAAGTAGGCCGACTGACGTATGTTACGTCAAAACTCAAATGTCACATTTTAAAACGACGTCCTTGGGGCTGTAAGGCCTACAGGGCAACAAAATAACCTATAATTCAAATAGAATTCGATATAATAATATCGATTATTATTATAGTGAAACACATATAACTATTAAGTTACAACCTTGATCATAAAATCAGTGGTCAGGTACGTATATGTTATTTATTATTTTAGTTTACTTCCCTAACGATTATGTTTCTTCTTTAAGTAATATACTTATTAAATGAAAATATTTATACATCTAGTAGGCATATTATTTATATAGCTATCTATAAATTAAGGACAATTATTCTTATCAAAAACATTTTGACGTGCAGTTTACAACAAACATTCCAACCTATGTTTTCAAACATTGCGCAATTATGTAACATTTATTTTTTAATTTATTTGTATTGAATTTTGTACTGAAACTAGGAAACCCCTATTTGATTAGTTTTAAATATTATTAGACTATTATCCTTTATAATTAATTTAAAATTTTGTAATTACAGGATGTTAACCTAAAAGGAAAACAAATATACAAATTCCTTACCATGACCTATCTTAAGCTTATACGCTGTACTTTATATTTTAAAACTGGTGTAAAAGACCTTTCACCAAAATCAGTGCTATTAAAAATTGGTGTAAGTATTTATATCATATTTTTATTAAATTTAGTTTATTTAGTTTACAAACATTTGAATTTTGAAGATGTCATGCTATGCTCAGTGCCGGTGTAAGGGCCACTGACACCCCGGGCGAAAATATTGTGGCGCCCACTTGAGCTGTTCTGAAGGTTTGCACCAGGAGAGGCAAGAGACTCCAACTTCAGACTTTGGCGCCCCCCAGAATTTGTCGCCCTGGGCCATCGCCCCCCCCCTAACGCCGGCACTGGCTATGCTATTATTATTATAAAATACTAGCTTTCCGCCCCCGGCTTCGCCCGCGCAGTCAAAGAAAAACCCGCATAGTTCCCGTGGGATTTCCGGGATAAAACCTATCCTATGTCCCGGGGTAAAAAGTAGCCTATGTCCTTTCTCGGGTATCAAAATATCTCCATACCAAATTTCATGCAAATTGGTTCAGTAGTTTAGGCGTGATTGAGTAACAGACAGACAGACAGAGTTACTTTCGCATTTATAATATTATTAGTATGGATGAATATAATTTCAGAATGGACAAAAAACCAATATCGCTAGAATATCAACAACACACCACCTTAGCAGTAATTTACCGTTGACAAGCCAAACACAGCCCGCAGTTACCAAAAAGAAAAGTAAAAATGTTCCTCAAGATACCAGAGTGTGGAAGGAGACTCCGACCCATGATGTTAAGAATAACTTAGTCCAATATTGTATGATGCTGTCGAAGTTTCGTCTAACTTGTAAGTTTAAAAATGGCATACAATATTTATTTTATTTATAGAATTTTACTATTTTTCTACCAGTTCATTAATCCACAATTGCATCCAAAGTAAAAATTATACTAGTTACAATGCAATAAATATAGATTTATATGAAATTTCAAATAATATTTTTTATTGAGACCTACATAAAGTAGGTAGGTATAATAATCATGAATAACTGTTTAAAAATTGCAAAAATTAATTAATTGATGTACTCTCAAAGACTGTTTTATATTTTTTAAAATAAAAAAAATAATGTTATTGAATGTTTATATTTCAGCATTAGTAGTAATGACATCAATGGCGGGCTACGCCCTAGCGCCCGCGCCGTTCGAGCTCACGACATTCGCGCTCTGTGCGGTGGGCACAGGACTCGTCAGTTCTGCGGCAAATTCCATAAATCAGTACCATGAAGTACCATTTGATGCTCAGATGTCGAGAACTAAGAATAGGGTGCTTGTCAAGGGACTGTTGGAGTAAGGAATTTTTATGATTTATTCTGTAGTTAATAATGATGAATGTGTATAGGGAATAGATAGAAGGAATATTGTCTACACAAACTTAAATGCAATTACATATATCAATAAAATAAATTAGTGATTACAAAAATTCTTTAAATAATTTGACTTGTACAGTATTTTTAAGATAGTTTTTGTTGGTAATTAACTTTTTTCGTAGATACTTTCTTTTTATAATATTCGTTAATAAATTGACATTATTACAGGCCAGCACACGCAATCGGTTTCGCAGCAGTGACTAGCGCGACGGGGCTCGGTATCCTCTATCTAGGAGTAAATCCTCTCACTGCGGCGTTGGGTGCAGCGAACTTGGTGCTTTATACCTCTATATATACGCCTATGAAAAGAATGTCCATATTAAACACGTGGTTGGGATCTGTAGGTGAGTTCCTCTTGTAATTTTAAATTTTATCGTAAAGTGTAACAATTTTTAGAGCCAGCGCGCACGAGCAACTTTGTCTCCGCAACTATTTTGTCTCTCCCATCAATTTGTATGGGGAGTTGCGTCGCTACGTGCGCGCACTTTCATACTAGCCCATGGGTGGGAGAGACAAAATAGTTGCGGAGACAAAGTTGCTTGTGCGCACTGGCTCTTATGTGAACAGGACTGCTAAGGAATGTGTCATTCCCAATTTTTTTTTAATGCAACTTCAAAGTACTGCTATTCTGAGTAAACTATCCATGAGGCATCAAAAACAGCATTTATTTAATATTATTTTCACAATAAAATTAATTTCTCAATTCCAGTTGGTGCGATCCCCCCTCTAATGGGTTGGGCGGGGTGTTCAGGCTCGCTGGACATGGGCGCGCTAGTACTCGGCATTATACTGTATTCGTGGCAGTTTCCCCACTTCAACGCTCTGTCGTGGAACCTGAGGCCGGACTACTCGAGAGCGGGGTATAGGATGATGGCGGTTACTGATCCTGGTATGATTTTTATCTTATAGTGCAGTAATATTTAATATGTGTTTGAAAAATCGTGTTTTTAATAGAAATCCTAATTTGTATAAAATATGCATTTATAATTTGATTATTTAAATAGAAACACATAGATTTAAAATGTAAGCAAAAACATTGCAAATTCTTTTTTTTATTAGTGCAAAAGAGACGAGTTGACCTAAAAAAACTGTGTTCTATTTGAAGAGCTGTTTCCATATTTTGAAGACTTAAAAAAATATATTTTTCATTGATTTTCTTCTATTTTTTAGTGTAAAGCAAAATCAAACCTAATAAATGAATTATTTCAGCGTTATGCAGAAGAGTGGCTCTACGGCATACGGCTGTTATTACAGCGACGTGTCTCGCGGCGCCCTACCTCGGTGTTACCAACATGTGGTTTGCGGCCGAATCTTTACCATTAAATATATACTTTTCGTACTTAGGTAAGCCATCTATATTATTAAGATTTTTTCATTCCTGTGATTTAGTCTTTCCATAAATTTGATTATGAAATCTTGTATTGTATTAATTTTTATTATTTTTTTCAGCCTGGCAATTCTATAAAAAATCAGACAGTAGTAGTTCAAGAAAACTGTTCAGATTTTCGTTAATACATTTACCAGCACTTATGTTACTTATGCTTGTCAATAAGAAATATTGGAGCTCTGCTGATACGCAGGAAAATGAATTACAAAAACCGGAAGTGAAATTACCAGAGACAAAACGTATCACAGTGTTGCCACGTGGACCGGTTGTCGCCGCGCAAGAGGCTGAATATAATGATAAATGATGTTTTTCTTTTAAAACATAGTTTAATGATCCAGTGTTATTCTCTAATCGCTATAGGTTGCGACTTCCTTGATGTTGTTTGGATGTTAGATGTAAGCTTTGATTTAGAATACTATCAAATTTCTTTTGAAATGATTATAATTTGTTTCAAGTCCAATGTTTATGCTAAAATGTTTGCTTTAACATAGTATTCTAGCTTTAATTAGAGCTATACATAACCACTCCTAGTAGTTTTTATTATTTATTAATCCTGTAATATCAACAGAAGTCACAACCTATTCAAAATTTCCATTAT
>CAJQZM010038644.1:13890-28590 GCA_907164665.1 Colias nastes
CGCGCGAGCGCTTGTGCGACTTGTGGTCGTGCTTCTTGTCGCCGTTGGAGCGCCGGTCGTGGTGCGACTTGCGGTCGCTCGAGTGCGACGACTTGTGGTGTTTATCGCGGTTCTTTGATGGACTGCGGGTAGATATATTTTATTATAGTATTGTATATTTTGAAAAATAAAATAGCCTACTTCGTTTCATTGGAACCACATATTTTAAAATGTAGGTAAAAGTCAATAACATGTACGAGTACAAATTATTCTCTTCACTCAATTAATATTTAAAATATTAAATAATTCAAATTTGAGTCTTATATCATGCTTCAACTTTTGAGAAATCATAAGAATTGAGGTTTATTTCGTAATAATTCAGGGCGAGGATCAAATTTTTATTTAATACATAAATCTCACCTGCTACTACTATGCTTCGACGGACTCTTATGATTGGAACTGCTCTTGTGATTCGAACTGGAACTCTTGTGCGAGCTGGAGCTTTTATGGTGTTTATCGCTCTTGTCGTGTTTATCATGTTTGTCGTGTTTGCTCTTCTTAGAGTCCTCGAACCGCGGTCTATCCATACCGCCCTTTCGTTTGCGATCGAAGTCCTCTCCTCTATCGAAGGTGCGCTCCTTTTTGTCCTCCTCCGCAGCTTCCCGCTCGAGATCTGACCAGTCCTTGCCAGATTCTTCGTCTTCTTCTGTAAATGGTTGAATATAGATGTGAAGTAAAATGTTCATTATAATATTTAAAATGCAAGTTCTGTCAATTAATACTTTATAGCACATTTCACTGTAACTTATATGCTAGCGAAATTGACCTATTTGTCTTATGTATGTTTGCTTTAATTATCACTTACAATAAAAAAGTATTTCTTTTGATACGTGTTTTAGTGTTCCCTCTACGTAAAGAGAAACATTAGAAGAATTAAGGAGCATATGTGACAGTTGGTTTCGTATTACAACACAAATTTATAAAGACATAATTTATAATAATACGCCCATTGCACGTATTGCGTACCATGTCGTAAAACATAAGGATACAATACATAGATTGGATTGCAAACGAAAGGGATTTTCTACCATACTAACCTTCACTATCACCCGATCCCTCAGAGGCATCAGACGCCTCAGAGTCATACTCCGAGTCGTCTTCAGATTCTTCTTCCGATTCTGCGTCTGTCGGCTCGTACGCGTCATCTTCTTCTTCTGATTCTTCGTCCTGACATAAAAGTTATTATTTATTAAACGATTTAATTTAAGAGTTATTTAAATATGTTCTCTAAGCCTTTTACAAATACATAGCATTGCAATATTTACAACAAGTTTGTGATTGTAAATAACTAACTATATGGACATGAGAAAACAGTTATTTTGAAATCAAACATAGACAATTAAATTGCAGTGAACTAAGAAAATATATTATTATTTGATTGAATTGATCTATTTTTAAAAACTAGACACTCAAAACCGCCGTCGCCAATGGGCGTCACAATATTTCATAGTTGCGTTGTATAAAACATTCATTGAAATAAACATCTTATTTGGTAGCAAGAAAAGTTCAAAGAATTTTGTGGCGTCCATTAGATAAGTCTGCCTACGCGTGTTGGGCAGAGTTTTGATTCGGGCAATCTTTAAGCGTGATTGTGCGTCTAGTTGTTTATTGTATGTCAATGATTGCTATAGAATAATATAATATAAGCAATAAAAACTTTACATGTTGCTCATTCTCAGCGTCTGATTCAGGATCGAGGAAAGACCATCCGCCATTGTCGAAGAATCCTTCAATATCGTCTGTGATTGTCTTCATTACTTTTGTCCAGTTGAGAGACTGTATACCTTCTGAGTATCGTATGTCGCATGAGCTGTGAAAATAAACATTACATAATATAATTCATTATGTACTTAGTAAAAGTTAGTTTCATTAAAACTTTCAGAGATAAATACTAGACATAATATGAGATAAAATTTAACACTCATAAAATTTGTCTTGTTAAAAATTTAATTTCTTTTATTTTATTGTGATAAAAAAAACTAACTCACTTAACATTTGTCTTGTTAAAATTTAATTTATTTTAATAACAATAACAATTTCCGAAATTAAAGATCTAGAAAAATATATAAGTCTTTATAGATACAACCTAAAAACTCACTTAAGCCACTCCTTCACATGATCCAGCATGTTCATAGGCACGGCGTTAACCATAGCGACCTTCTTAGCGTAATCCTTAAACACGAACACCATATCAAAGTTCTTTAAGTGGAATTGTACTCTTTCAAAGTGGACCAGTTCAACATCTTCTAGGGCTATTACAAACGGCGGCCATTCTGTGAGGTTCACTAGGGCTCCGGAGGTTGGCTGGAGGAGAACTGTGCTGCGGAATGGCGCTCCAGGGAATCCTAGCTCTCTGAAAATTTGTAAAAGTTTCGTCAAACATTTCTAACGAATTTCAGAAATTTTGCGAAAGTTAAGGAATTGAAAGATGGTGTGGTATTAATTAAGAATAGTTTGTTTTAACATGCCTAGAATGATACTCAAGTAAAATTTAAATAGATGGTAAAAGATCACTAATTATGAAAAGAGTTTCAACTACAAACTATCACAAATTTTAACCAATTACCACAGATTATTTATGGTAATAACTTAACAAACACAGAATTCACATCTCAATCATTATTCAGAGAATATACATTAATTAGAGCTTTCAAACCATACAGCCATATCTATCAAACCATACCTGAAAGGCGTATCAAACTCCACCTCCTGCTTGGTCATGTTCTCCACCCTCTCACAAAAGCTCTTGAACGCGACCTTCAGCTTGTGTCTCAACTCTCGTTCACTCTGTTCAGCCGCGAGATCGTCCCGGTCGTGCATGTGTTGGTGCTTGCCGAGATCCGTTGTGATTTCACCCACTTCTGTGTAGAATTGGACGTCCACATGCTTCTTTTTGCCTGATTGAATCGTTGATAGAAATTAAGATTTGAATAGTTTTCTTTAATTTATAGTATCAACATATTATGGAGGTACACTGTAGGTTAGTGTTTTTCTTTTAATTTTTTAGGCTCAACAGATTTTTAACAGACTGGTAAAGTATAATAAATTATACAGCAACTAGAAGTAAACTAGTATCTAAACAATTTTTGCAAGAATGGTAAATAAATAAATTCCACACATTGGCAATTTTTTTTTAATTATTTAGGATGATAGGTACAAATTCTGAATGCTTACCAAACATAATAGCGTGTTTTAAATGGAAGTGCAACAATATAATCATTTCACCATCACATGGTTGGAAGAATGCGTTTTTAATATTATTATACAGTATGTCCACTTTGTCTCCTCTTACTGACGTGAATCTGAAGCCATTTGAATGTGCCTCGAGTGAGCCACTCATTCTCTTAGTAACTATATTGGGCCTTATGTACAGATCTTTAAGTTTCGGGTTGCCTTTACTCTGAGAGAGGACTAGAGTATCTTGTTTAACTAAATCTTCCTTTTCCCTCTCTTCTGCTTCGCGCGTTTTAAATTTCTTTTGAACCTCCTTAATTAGACGGAAACCTGTGTTGAGATTTGCAGATGGCGGCGATATTTCGCCTGGTTCTTTTGTGTTTGTACTTCGGTATGTTCTGTAAATTAAAATGTTACAGAAAATTTAGTCATAGTTATTTAATGTCAAAATCAATATAAAATCTAAGTTTCTTTCCAACTCAATTATTATTTCTGGTACATTGAGAATGGTCGCTCAAGTGTTAAATGTCGCGAATATTAATATTTTAAAAATTACATACACTTCTTTAACAAAAGTAGCATCAGGTTGAGCATAATTTCCCCCCTCATTCCTGCCCATAGTGGCACCAGGGTGGAAGAAGTTTATTCTCAAGTAAGTGTAGTCGCCTTCCACTGATTGAGAGATATTCTTTATCGTCGAAATATGGAATGGTACTGGTACTCCAAATATTGGCAGGATTACTGTTTCGTATTTCCGATCTGAAACACGATATTACAAATACATATTATTATTAATTTATGCAACTTTGGACATTTTTTTACGAAATTATAATCAAGCTTTTTATCTTCTTACCAACATATAACTTCAATTCTTTAACTTCGCTCACGTTCGGCATTTGGCTGATATTTTTGTATGAAACTGTGCTTTTCCTTATCTTTTCCCCTTCCTTTCCACTGGACTGTTTCGCCAGACGTTCCTTTGCCTTTTCATTGAGCGCTATAGCCAGTTCCCTTTGATGCTCCTTACGTTTTTCTTCTGAGGAATGTTCCGTACGCAGTTTCGACTCGATGACTGCAGTTCTTTTGCCCCTTCCTAAAATCGGTTTAAATTATAAGAGTGTTGTTTATATACAACTCTGAGTACTATTTGAACAAATGCAGTGATTTAGGTTTAATTTTAGCTATGAGCAAATTGATTCAGCATAGCGCAGTTGCGTTTTCGTAGCGTATAATATAACAAAATGTGACAATATATACCTTTTTTTAATAAAGGTTTAAAACAATTATTATAAGACTTGAAGGTAATTCAAATATTTATTTATATGTGACATAAAATATATATGAATTATGCAACAAGTAATACATGGACATATACATGTTTAAGACTAGTTTGCACATTTGTGTAAACTCCAAGCCTCTCCAGGCTAAGGAATTAAAATTATTTAAATAAAAAAATGTATATTTTTAGCATGCTTAATATGAATATGATAATAATCTTGATTCATAAGGTTCCTATATTGCAATTATTTTATATGTTAAGACAAACAAATCAAAAATCTCAGCTTTGTTTCATGCAGCATATTATTTAAAAACAACTCACCTCCATTTTCTATCCGTCCATGGTAGCATGTAAATTAATTGTATAATTTATAGCACATTCCATTTTTACAGCATCATAAAATAAAAATAAAACACACAATATAAATACAATATTCCTGAGCAAACAATGGTGGTTTAATTTCAACACCCCATTCATGGGGCAGAGATATTTTTAAATCATTCTTAGCATCTTCGATCAGTAATATTACCATGGTTATTTTTTTTTTATTCAGCAAATACAAGAAGTGTTAGACTAGGTTTAATATAAAGTTGAATTTTAGTATAAAATTTAATTTAATGCCACTTTTATGAGTGCATCAATATAAGTCTCACATCTCAGATACATTAAATCAAATTTCTCAAATTAATTAAATCTTTATTGTTTTTCTTGTTTAACAAGGTGTATTGTGTATTTATTTCTTAGGAATTAACACATAATGAAACACTAAACCAAATGATCAAAGATGCTCAGAGTTATAATTCAAGGTATTTTGCACTAAGAATGCTCATTTCGTTAATAATTATTTTCTGTTTCTAGTAACTTTACAATAGGCTAAGTTAATTAAACGAAAGATGAAAAATAATGGGATATTTAAGACCATCTATTTGAAAAAAATAAGCATATTTACAAAGTAATTGTTAAATAAACAGTTAAAGTAAATAATTAATTTGCATAATAAACCTAGAACATATAGACAATTATTTCTAATAACAAGATTACTTTCATAATCTTTAAAATGAGTCAAGGTCCAATGCAAAAGATTAGTGCAGTGTTAAGTATTTCATATAATTAGATTGCCTTAAAATTTCCCAAGTACAAATTAAAAAATCACATAAATAAGAGTTCAGATCACTTACCGAGTATTTCAGTCTTATTTTCCTTCTCTTCTTCTTCTTCCTCATCATCGTCTTTGAGGAAAATACCAATGTTCTTAATTTTCTTCTTTGATTGTGTTAATAGTGACGCAGGCTGTTCCTCATTTACTAGCACTGTGTCACCGATGAACAGGGCATATGTCTGAAAATAATATTCCAATTATTAATGTCCAGTAAAAAATAATCTTGAATCGTTTCTTTAGAATTTAAACAAAACACAATACAATTTTCTCAATACTTTTACTAATTAATGTCTATAGCTGATAATGTAACGGTAATTTAATGTTTTTTTTATTAAGAATATCTGTAAGATGGAGGAGTGCATTAAAAGTTACATTAAAATTAATACCAATTTATTCATTAACTTGTGTTTACCTTGCCTTCTTTATCAGACGCACCCTTATTCGTCAAGTTTGCTAAACCAATATTAATGTTGAACACCATTCCTTTCCTAGCAACAATTGACGTTTTGGGTCCAATTACAATGGAGCTCTCACGAAATTCGATACCCATTGCAAAACTAAAATTAAAAAAAAATCATTTAAAGATCAATTAAAATAGAAAGCCTTACAAAATATAGACAAACAATATATTTAGCTTACGTCTTCCTAGAAGTGAACTGATTATTAACGAACTTAACTATTGAAATGTTGCATTTTAAATGTCCAAATCTACTTTACTAAAGTAAAGAATGTAAATTAATTAAAAGTGCCATTTTAAAATGAAAGTGTCATCTTCAATTCAGCTTTCATAGACTATAAATACATACCCAAATGTCTTAGTCAAATTATCAACAAGTTCTGGTTTCTCCTTCTTAGCCAACGCTAATCCGGCTTCATAAACCGAAGACAGTTTAGCCCCTGCCACTAAACTTTTCATCACTTCCTCCTCCATATTGACCAGAAAGTTGTAATTGCTTTGTATTTCATCCGTTGGATTGACCAATAATGTACGAACAATATTTGAGCAGTATGATTTGTATCTTGCACCTAGTGAGCACACTATAGCCCCAAAGTGCAAGTGATTCTTGTCCGATACAGCGCTGAATTTTAAGCTGTAATTGCCACCAGACTGTATGATGGGTGGATAGCACATGTCCACTTGGCTAGTGTCCACCCCAGTTACATATTTTTTATCTGATATTGCCGCTTCTACGCCTTCCGCTAATTTTGAATGTTTTACTTTCTGAAAAACAAATTTGAAAATAAGCAAATAGAGATGAGCTTACTAAATCATTATATTCTAAAATTGATTGTTACGAGTTTATTGTTAAAGCATAAACACAATAGGGGTGATGATCAAGAAATAATTAAAATGATCAGTAACTGAATTATTAATAGTGACAAAATCTCACCTTATCTGAATCAATAATTTCCATAATTTGATCCTTCAAGTACTTAGTAAAGACATCCACAGTGACCAAGCAAGCCTTTTTGATTGTTATAACCTCCGGGTCTTCCTTTGGCGCCATCAAAAGGGCAACGGATGAACTTACATCAACATTCTCAAACTTTTCCGACTTCATGACTCCTTTCCAGCTTTCACAAAATTCACCAGGATAATTATCTTTGGCAAATACTCCGAGAGTCTTACCTGATTTTGATTTTTTAATCTCTTGTACTAGTTTACTAAAATTTTCCTTATCTTTGTCATTCTAGAAGAAAAAGTAAATGGTTTTTGATAGAAACAAAAATATTTTTTCATTATGTTTGCAAAAGTTATAATTATAAGTCTAATAAAAGGGATAATACTAATCTGAAATTCTTATAGAATTTTGTATACAAAGAAAAACTTTCTAATTAGGATTATTTAAAATATTCCATAACAAAAGCAATGACTTACTCTGTCTCTTATTAATAATTTTACTGGAGGTAGATCTGTTTCTTCTTTTCCATTTTCAATTTGTCTTAGAAATTCTATTTTCTTCTTACTTGCAAGAAAACACATGCTTTGCTCTGTGAGTACAGTAATTGTGTCTGGTAGCTCATATCCAAATAGCCAAGTCTGTAAAATTATAATGACAAGTATAAAATACTACAAGTACAGGACTATGATTTATGCGTATTACATGTTTTCGTATTCAAACCTGTAAAGCAGTCGACTTGCTATAAAGTGTATCTTCGTCGACTCCAACGCAGGAAACCAAGCAATCAACTTTTGCCAATGCATCTTCACTTTTGGAATCCGCTGCTGCAGCCTATAAACGTTAAATTAATCAGAAAAGTTCACGCGAACAGGGCACATAAAAAGTTATTGTGGTTATTGATACACACCTTCCACGCTGCGTACAGCCTTTTCATGCGCCGATAAAATGTTTCTTTATCGAGCGATATGTTAGACATGATGATTTTTATAATAAAACATTAAAAACTAAGAGAACTGGACAACTACGCTTTAAAAAACGAATAAATGAATATTTCACGACATTAGGCAAAGCTTCTCTTTTGACAGCAAACAAGAATGGCGGGCGTTTTACTTTGGTTTTACTGGCTAGTGGCTCTGATGTATTGGCTCTTTGCTTAAATTTATTATCTGTATCTCATAGTCTATGGTATCTATTCAAAGCTGCTGTCAGACAGACTGTCGGACATTTCTTGCGGAAGTTTTCTTGCAGATGGAAACGCGGCCAAACACCTTTTTTGGAAATGTGGACTTTTAAAATTTTAAATTAGAGAACAGATAAAACGGAAATAATAAGACCAAATCTGTAATAATTTGTAATTAATAATCATTGATAATCAGAATTCAGAAGCACAACAAATTAATCATTCTGGATTCCATTTTAAAAACAATTTCTAAATAAATATTTGCAGCAACAATTTACAATATGCTCCCAGAGAATTTATAAATTGTAAATTTAACTGAATTAGTATCAAGTATGGCATTCATTTTTTTTTATAATGTTTAAATAAATTTTAAGCTATTGCATAGCTTCTATCGCGGGCCTTGAGCGCGGGGACCGAATCCAGAAATTCCGTAACGAAAAAACCTCACGCTCCCCACTCCGACGGGCACGGCGGAGGTGTGGCTTGAAGGCATGCTATGCAATAGCTTTACCGCGGCAGTCCCCGAATGCCACACGTCTTTATTAAAGAATAGAATAATTCGATCGCAACTGCAACGTGGGATTGGAACCAGTGTCTTTCTAATCTTCTAAAACATGGGAAACTGCAAATAAATATACTGAATCATCATTTTGATTTAATTATTCGTCGTTACGACAAATGGAACATCCTGTGGGAACATCTATTTAGTACGAAAACGATTCCGGTTTGATCAGGGATTATCTGTACCTGGCAAAAAATAATTACTCTGTGGACAGTATTTTGACAGAAATGAGGGCTGACCAACATTACAATTTTTAAGTTGACAAAACCGACAAAACAATTAATAAAGTTTGAATTTTGAAAATATGTACATATTTGCAATATTATTATATTACTCTAAGAGATGAAATTTTGCCTCATGCTATTTATTGTATTAATAAAACCCCCTCTTATTAAGTATAATACCTTTGAAAGTGGCACAAGAAATGGTAAAACTGAATATCTCAATTAATGCATATTTGTCGCCTGAAATAATGAAAAAGTTATCGCAAAATAGAATTTTTACGATACGGGATTTTATTCAGGAGGACGTTGAAAAGTTGACGCATATAACTAGATTGAACATTCCAAGCATTATAGAAATAAGAGATAGTATTTTTAAACTATATTCGGCGCCTGTAAAAAATGGACTTACGTACCTTACCGAAACTGCAGTAAAAGAAAGGTTCCTAAAAACTGGTATAAAGAGGTATTTTATTTACATTGTATTGATTAGTAAGTTAAATTTTATAATATTAATAAATGTTTGTGATACTATTTCAGCTTAGACACAGTATTAAATGGTGGTATACCCATTGGATATATAACTGAAGTATGTGGCTTGGCTGGATCAGGGAAAACACAACTCTGTATGCAGATAGCTATAAATTGTGTGAATCTAAGTGAGAAAACAGTCCTATACATTGATACAAAGGGAGATTTCTCAGCTGTAAGAATACAAAAGATTTTAGATGCATATGGGCTTTCCCATAAGGTATTATTTAATTTTCTGTAATACTAAACTTCTATATTTCTTACTTTTGAAATAAATTGTAATAATTTATTTGCAGGAAATGGCAATAATTATGATGAAAATTAAAATAGTTTATATTTGGTCAATGGAAGAATTAATACAGTTATTACAAGACATTAAAGTCAAGAAAATATGTCCGGATAGGTTGTCATTGATAATAATAGATTCTTTGCCAAGTTTAATGTTTCAACACTTTGGTGATGACAATAAAATGGGTAAGGAATGGGGATTATTCTTTAAGGATAAGTTATTTGATTACAATTAACAAACATACTGGTGCACTATGATGTGTGGATGTATTTCTTTTACCATGTAAACATGGTATAAAATAGTCGAAGCCAATAAAAAGATTCAAATGAATAATCTAACTTGGATCAAATTTTTTTACAAGCATAGTTTAAATTATTGTATGCCTAACATTATTCTGAAACACTTTTACCACAATCTTATAAATTATGCAATTTTGCAGGTTTAAAATTTTTGAATATATTTGTAAACCATGCTAGATATTTATGTCAAGAGTTTAATATGTGTGTACTTTGTGTTAATACTGAAACAAGATGGATTGATCAAGATGTACCAGATGCAGATGGTAAGATTTAAAAGTAATTCCATCATCCATGGGTTTCATATTATATATGTGAGATTAGTATATTTAGAGACGATGTGAGATATTTATAAATTTTCTATATTCCTCTATCACACAGGCCTAGCCAGATCAAAAATGCAGGTTTTATAAACTGTGTATATAGCAAACTAGCTGCGCTCCACGGTTCTACCCGCGTGGCTCCGCTCCTGTTGATCATATATAGCCTATAGCCTTCCTCGATGAAGGAACTATCTAACACCGAAAGAATTTTTCAAATCGGACCAGTTGTTCCTGAGATTAGCGCGTTCAAACAAACAAACTCTTCAGCTCTATAATAGTAGTATGGATTAAATGTTTATTTTTCATCATGTGAGCAAATAAAATGTGTAGACTGTAAAAAAATATTTATTATCATTTTTCTTTTCAGGCGACACCACATGTTCAACATCTAAAGAAAATGTGTATGTTGAAACAAAAAATCGCTGTTTAGGAAAATATTGGCGACAAATTCCATTAATTGTTTTGCTACTTGAAAAATCTATGCCAACAAGCAATGATACTAATAATCAAAATGTTAATATAAATGTGATAGATTCCAATATGCACCAGAATTCACAATGTTCTATCAATATAAGCTGTTCAGGTGTAACCTAATAAAGTTATTACAAAAACAAAATAATAAAAAGATTTTTATTTTATGTACATAGGTAAAATTATAATTTATTGTTCAGTGGCATCTATTGATATCTATTCTGTCCTTGAATTCAATTTTTTCCTTATTTTTTCATAAGTATTTATTAGAAAGTTCGTGAAATAAACGTGACTAAAACGCTCTCACAAATAGTTGGAATGTATATTTTTATTTAATTCCTTTTTTATGTATATTCTAAATTTTGCTGAAAATGCACTAAGTCCCAGGTTCATCCGTTCATGTAAAAAATCCTTATTACCTGTCAGTACATAAAATATAAGGATTTCAATAACTAATCTAAAAAGTTTTTAGAAACCTAAACGTAACCTTACAATTACCACGAGTCCATGAATAAATGCGTGATTTTTAAGCTATTGCATAGCTTCTATCGCGGGCCTTGAGCGCGGGGACCGAATCGAGAAATTCCGTAACGAAAAAACCTCACGCTCCCCACTCCGACGGGCACGGAGGTGTGGCTTGAAGGCATGCTATGCAATAGCTTTACCGCGGCAGTCCCCGAGTGCCACACGTCTTTTTAAGCTATTGCATAGCTTCTATCGCGGCCCTTGAGCGCGGGGACCGAATCCAGAAATTCCGTAACGAAAAAACCTCACGCTCCACTCCGACGGGCACGGAGGTGTGGCTTGAAAGCATGCTATGCAATAGCTTTACCGCGGCAGTCCCCGAGTGCCACACATCTTTTTTATTTTATGTATTTAATTTGGATTTATATTTTCTGTGCTCTACACATACTCTGTATCTTTGACATTTTGATTTGATTGACATTTGACAAGTGACAACTGACACAAATAAAGCTCATGCCTTTGTCCGTCGTCCGATTCGACACGATTCGATTTATTCTTTCCTTCCTCGGCACGCCTATCGGGCGATGCATTTTAAACTGTGATGGCTCTTTTGCTTACTTATGTATATTCGTCAATTTTATGATATTCAATCTCCGTTGTGTCCCGTTTAGTGTAATTTAGTTTAAATATTTATAAGCGTACTACGAAAATGGCGAATCAATCCCAGAAAATGGTATACAAGCTGGTACTAACCGGAGGTAAGAATTTTTTATTTTTATTGAAAATGACAGAAACATATCGATTTACTATAAAAAAAATAGCCTGAAAATATTTTGTTACGAAGAAGATTTTTAAAATACAGACTTAATTTAATAAATTGTATATTGTAACACGTGGAAACTTGGCACCGTTTTCTTTGATTGCATAGTGTTTTTAACCTAAACAGGGCCTTGCGGCGGAAAAACCACTGGACAGTCCCGACTTAGTACTTTCTTCGAAAACTTGGGATGGAAGGTAAATTTATTTTTTCTATTTATTTAATCTTTTTAAAATAGTATAAGTATCTTCAGTATGAAAATGTGTGTCGGCTTCGTAATTTTGGCTTTCTTAAAATCGACGTTGTTCAACGAAAGTCGTTCTTTAAATCTCAAATGTTTATTTTTTTTTTTTCAATCAATTTGTTGCAATATTTTGTTATCAAAACAACATTATCTGATACAATAATTTGTTTCATAAACATGAAATTTGTTAAATTTTTATTAATTGAAAGATAAAAAAAAATGATTGTTAATGTGTCCTACAATCAATAAACAATTTGATAATGGATTGCTTGGGTAGTGTTTGTATGTGTGGCTGATAGCGGGTTTTGGTTTCTCCGAGAGGAGATCCGATAAGACATGGTTCCACATTGTGTTTGTTTCCAGGTGTTCCGGGTGCCGGAAACGGCTACCGTCCTCTTAAGGTATGAAGTGCAACCTACACCGAGACAGTGCATGTTGCATAGATATGAACTTTACTTATTATTTATTAAATATAAAATGTAAAAGACCCACCAATCTTTGTCTCTATACTGTAGAACTTTATACTGAAATTTAAAAAGAACCTGATTCATGTTTCTTCTGATTTAAACTTTCAGAATTTGTTTTGTTTTAACATTGGTTTTAATTCTATACATATGCTCTTTTATCGATAATTGATATTTTTTTTAATTCATGTTTTTTTTCCCTATTTTTTATGTATGGATTGTTTTCAACTTATGTATTTCTTTTCAGTGGTGGTGTGAAGTTTGTAGATCTCAGCCCCGAGGAAGGTATGTTATATTTATTTTTCATGCTTATACTATAAATAGTAGAATCAATATTTTTCAAATGACATCATTTTTGCTTTGATAGAGTTAAATGACCCATACATAATTCGATTTTCATGCCTGCCGTTATGGCTTTAATTAAACCTTTATAAAATCTTTTCCACATACTTACTATACCTATATATTTAAATTATGTTCAATTCAAATAAATTGGAAAAACCCATTATGACAAAAAAGCCTCATGAATAAATTTAACATTTTTTCAAATTGATGAATCATATTACAAGCAACACAGATAAATAACTGTCGACATTTTTAATTTTTAATAGCAAATTAAAAAATATTTTATGCGAATTAGTCGGCCTTTTTCAACTTTAATAAATTCGCGCTTCTTTCGTGAGGACGATGGAAATCCGACAAAGCCCCTATATCCTTCCGATCTTACATTTGGCTGACTTTCAAAACGTGATCTAAATAGAACGGGAATCAATAATATTCATGTAGTTATCACTTATTTGGACGTACATATAATGCGTAAGGTAGGTCAAATAACGTGGCGATTGCCAAATAATATCAATTTCCTTCAGTCAGCATGATAACCGTGGTCCATAATATGTAATATAAACATGTATGTGTCAAGTGGTTAGAACAGTAATAAACTGTATTTTGTTGCAAATGACGCGAAAAACGGCATGTATCAAAAACGTCGCGGAAGTTCCGCGCCTTCAGACACTCGGTATGTCCCAAATTTTTTAATTGGCAATGTAACAACGTAAACAATAATAAAATATTGTGCTAAAAGTTTACTTTCCAGTACATGCTTATTCACGTTCTGATAGACTAAAAATACAGTCGAATTGAGAACCTTCTCCTTTTGATTGTGAAAATCGGCTAAAAACACAACTAGGTAGGTAGTAGGTACCTACGTCGTAAATATATTCAGGTGAAAAATCGAATTTTTAAGAATTAGAATTTACAATTTACAACTTTCATAATATAAACAACTAGGTATGTGAATTCAAATTCTCTAAAAATTTATGAGCGTGCATCTATTAAAATGCCGTTATTAAATTCCACGAACTCGATAATTTTGCGAGTTAGATAGGATTTAATAAAAATAAGTTTGTATGAATGTACTTTTACTACGTGATTCACAGTAATAACTAATAAGTAGGTACAAATAATAAATCATGTGAGGCCGATGTTTGTAGTTTGTACAGCTGTTTGTCATTATCTTGAATGATATGTCATTGCCAACTATTATATTCGTGATGCAGTTTCATCGTACTAGCATTTTTATGTAACACTATTTGCGATAGATTACGTCAAGAGGGATTATAATGACATCAATATTCGGATGACACTTTGTACCCGCATTCAACTGAAAACCGATAAACTAAAAATATATTGAGTTTATAGGGCAGTATAGCAAATATAAGAATTAGAGTTTAGTGCAGTCTTTCCCAACGTGGGCGATAACGCCCCCTTGTGGGCGCTGCAG
>CAJQZM010038646.1:0-14183 GCA_907164665.1 Colias nastes
ATTAAAATCAGTTCATCGTCGACGGTCATTAAGAGTACCTGGCGTGACTCATCCATTTCCTTTTATAGTTAATATATTCCGTTCATTACAAGTTTTTTATATTTTAATAATTCTTTTATTTCACAATATTAATTAATTATACACACGTACGGGATAGGCCCGTACAGTAGATATATAATTTTAATTTGATAGCCCGAAAGAATATTTGTAAAAGTGGCCGCGTTTTAAATATGTTGTAAAATAAATAAAATTTTCAGTCAAATCGAATGTTTTACTTTGACCAATAACAAGTAAAATAAAAGCTTGTAACAATGAATGAACTTAAACAATAAAATAACATCGCCTTTACTTAAACGTTTCCTGAACGAACTTTTTTTAACTTTGATCCCAAAGGTTTTACCGTATTTACTTATTGTAGAAAGTGTAGAAAAAGGGATGAAATTGTTTTACAGTTTACTAAACAATTTCCCAGTTAAAAGCTTAAAACTAAGCTAAATCACGGAATTTAAAACAAAGAGGTTTAACAGTATAATGCACGCACACAAGCAGTTGATTGAGTAGTGTGCGTATCATTACGTAGTTGTATAAAAACTTTATCTCTGTTCTTAATATACATATTATTTAGGGCCGATTTTTCAATGCTTGGATAAAACTTATTCGTCTAATAATGTATAAAACTAACATTTTAAAAACGTATTCTAATTGCCCGTATTTGACAGTTTACGTGACATTTTAATATTATCGTGTACCTAATACTTTATTGGACGGATAAGTTTTATCCAAGCATTGAAAAATCGGCCCTTAGAAGAACAAAGGCATTATTCATCATTATAAAATAGTCAAATCATAATCATAATAGAATTAATTTCAATAATTAGAAAATTTTACTTATTGATAACTCTTTGTTTGTAATTTCTTCGTACCTAACAAATAAGCTCTAAGTTCACGAAAATACTTTCACCAACAGAAAGCTACATTATTCATTATTTAATTTCATCTTTTTTATTTCAGATCGATACGAGCAGAGCCGGAGCAGCTACTTTTATAAAAAGAAACATTTTACACGATAAGACAAGGTCCCTCTCAATATGATGTAATAGGCTTCATCCTTTTACTGATAGATCTGCCACTACTATAATATTATACTCATAACTCATAATACGGGATAAGTCCACACTTCAGTTTGTGCACATATGTTTACCATTTCATTTTTTGTGAGTTTTTGTGCCTTGTCATATCGACTTTATAGCACGACTAGCTGTGCCTCTCGGTTTTACCCGCATTGCTACGCTCCGGTTGATCTTAGCGTGATGACATATAGCTTACAGCCTTCCTAAATAAATAGGCCATCTAACACCGAAAGAATTTCATTTTAATTCAACAAATCAGACCAGTAGTTCCTGAGATTAGGGCGATCAAACAATCAAAAAACAAACTCTTCAGCTTTATAATTAAAAAAAAATAATAATAACTATACCTAGATTGCTGACAGGAAGTTATATAGGTAATACGTTTTAGACCGAGCTAAAATGTATTTTGAATACTTGCAATAATATTAATAAAGAAAAATAAGTTAATTTA
Source organism: Colias nastes (assembly GCA_907164665.1). Classification (NCBI taxonomy): domain Eukaryota; kingdom Metazoa; phylum Arthropoda; class Insecta; order Lepidoptera; family Pieridae; genus Colias; species Colias nastes. Next base: position 1,582 of record CAJQZM010038646.1, read on the forward strand.
AAATAACTAACAAATTAAACAGAATCTTCTTAAAGTGAAGACATCTTGTAGCACCGCACACACATAGTTATTGTACGAAATAAAGGCTCTTACTATCCTTACATTTTACTTTACCTCATTTACATTTTAATAATGTATTCAATACTCACTTTAATAATCTTATGGTCTTGATAAAGTTTTCTTATACATTTGAAGAGGAACACGAAGGTCATACCAGATAGAATTAGTGAAAATATTATAAGAATAACCAAGATATGTGTCTGTTTGAGCATTGACTCTTTGGCAACCTGAAAAAAAAGTATTAATATTACTTCTAGCGTCCTAATTAATTAATATAGTAATATATATCTATAAACGTTACGTTAGATCGATGACTTACTGAAGCCATTAGCAAAATGAGAATCTTAACACATCATTTTCGCGCGCCTTTTGAATTCAGAACGTTCTTTCAACCCAAAAGTTTGGCAGCATAATTTCTTCTTAATTCAAATTTATAGATGGCCAGTGAGCAGTTAACTCAGAAAAGAGGTCGTAAGTAGTAAAATACAGATAAAAAATACGCCAACAAAACTGAAGATTGAGCAATGTCAGCGCTGAACGATCACTTAAGATAAGCGTGTCTAGTTATGAGTAATAAAGACAAATGTCCCTTGAAGCGAGATCGTAAGAATGATAGCACTCTGGCTGAGTTACTTTCATTTTTATTTCATTGCAATTTATTTTCTGTAACTACTCTCTATGTGGCGGGAAAGTCCATTTTCTTTTATGATAAAATAAATTGTTAATTAATTTAATAGCCAAAGGCCATAAATGATTTTGATTGGATCTTAAATATAAATTACATTGAGGGCTACTATAAAATATTATAGATATTACATTTACCGTATAGTTGATAAAATATTTTCGTGTGACTCTATCTTACAGCCTAATTAATTGAACACCTGTTAATCATATTATTCTATATCAATATTGTTATTTTCATATCAAGATTAATGACTTCAGTGAAGTATTATGAGTAGGTATATCTAAGTAAGTATGTTAAAAGTTCGTTCATTGATTTTCCATACATATTTGAACAGTTCTTTTTTGTTCACACAAGGACTCGTACCCAGCTGCCATCTTTTACCACATAAATTATTTTTTTCTAGCAACTAAATAAATAAATATATACATTAATTAATATAATTGTTATTACCTTACAAATATCCTGCTCCTCGTCAGCCTTTAGTCGACAATGTGCGTAATTGTCGCATTTTAATTTTATATCTATACATGTATTGTCTGCGCAGTCGAATTCGGTGTCAGGGTCACATTTCTCTTAAAAAACACACAATTATTAAAGCATACCAAAAATAACATTAAGTATTATTGGTCTAGTCACCTAGTGTATCATAATTTAAAGCTTCATTAGCTTTTGCTTCGTTAACGGTTTTTACTTTATAGTGTACTAGCTTTCCACCCGCAGCTTCGCCCGCGCAGTCAAAGAAAAACCCGCATAGTTCCCGTTCCCGTGGGATTTCCGGGATAAAACCTATCTTATTTCCCGGGGTAAAAAGTAGCCTATGTCCTTTCTCGGGTATCAAAATATCTCTATACCAAATTTCATGCAAATTGGTTCAGTAGTTAAGGCGTGATTGAGTAACAGACAGACAGACAGAGTTACTTTCGCATTTATAATATTAGTATGGATAAGTGTATCATACTGGAAAAAATGCGTGTGTGCCGAGCACACGTGTCAGAACTCAGAAATAAAACTTCTTTGGCAAGATTCAAAGATATCAAAATCGTCGCCTTACTCCATGACGTGACGGTATTGCCACGACGCGACCTTGAAATTTTACCCTCAACACGCCCAAAGAAGTTTCACTTCAAAAAATCATCTATAGAAAGCAGAAAAATATAATCAACAAATAGAAAAAAGGATAGCTTTTATTTGAACGAGAAATAAGAAACCATCGTCACATACAGGCTTTGATTTATTATTTTATCTTAGCTCAAACTACATCCTCCTATTTTATTTTCCTTCTATTTTCTTATAATACCAAAGCACTATAATACTAAGTATATCATTTTCTTTAGCTAGCAACATAGTAATACATAATACAAAAAGCTTTTGGGCGTGAGCCATATAAAATACTAGCTGTTCCCCGCGGTTTCACCCGCATTGCTCCGCTCCTGTTGGTCTTAGCGTGACGATATATAGCCTATATAAAAGCCTTCCTCGATAAATGGGCTTTCTAATACCGAATTAATTTTTCAAATCGGTAGTAGTAGTAGTTACAGAGATTAGCGCGTTCAAACATACAAACAAACAAACTCTTCAGCTTTATAATATTATAAGTATAGATTGACAAACTTTACTTTAATAATTAAAAACTTTAATAATTATTACAAGACAGTATAGTGAAGTCCCATGTCCCCTAGTGGGGTAAGGGGCAGATGCATTTTACATCTGTTTCACTGATCGATTTTCATCTGACAACTGTATGTACCTATTCATATTTTATTAATATTGATGATGAAAATTAGTATTAAAAAAACTGACTAATATGTTATAACAGAAAAAGCAAGATACAAAAATGGAAGCATTTCCAGAAATGAATTAAAAAACATCATAATCAAATTTTCGAAGTATTTTACGAGCGAACGCTCTCTGAACACGAAAGTTCCAGTGTTACAAAGTTACATCGTTAATATTGTTAAAAATATATTTTTGTGTGAATTTATGATGTACTGCTATTTTTAATTTACATTAATGAAAGATGTCTCTAGATAATAATCTCTTGTCACATTATCTGTTTATTTTATCCAGTAAACCTTTGAAACGGCTTCACCGATTTTTATGAATTATTGTTTTTTGATAGGTCTTTGATGAATACCAGTAGGACTATAAGTAGGTATATAATATATCATCTGTGGTTACTTCGAAATTTAAATTTGATAAATCTATATTTTAATACAAAAACAACAATACAACACCACTATACAGTATATGTATAATATAGGGAACATTCTAGAACATTACGATAAGACCATACATAGAGACACCCTAAAGATTGCCAAACGAATTTGAACCCTCACCATCTCTATTAGGGTCCAAACTCCTGAACGCGGTGAAGGTCGCGTTGAAGGAGGATCCTCTTCCCGCTTTTGAAGTGAACAAACGCACATACATGATATTCCCTTTATCTTCTTTGGCTTTATTTGTGTCGTCCTTGGTTGTTATTGCGTTGGCCACTGAACCGCAATAATGGGCTAACCTGAAGAATACTCATTATAATAAAAAAGAGCGTGTGTACACACGTGTCAGAAGTGAAACTTCTTTGGCAAGATTGCAACATAAAAAAACGTCGCCTTACTCCATGACGTGACGGTATTTCAGTGACACGACCTTGAAATTTTACTCTCAACGCGCCTAGAAGTTTCACTTCAAAAAGAAATTAGGTTACTCCATATTGTAATTTGTAAGGGCAGCAGGCGGCATTTTGCTACTTACCCGGTCGTAGTTTTTATAATAAAAATCGAAGTAAAAGTAAAATTGAAACATTGTGTATTTATTTAAAAAATAAAAATCTAAATTATTACTATTCTTTTGGAGTTTTGTTAAAATCGGGCATTGCAATTGTTTAAAACGTTTGCAATAACCCTTTTAGTAAATTATTTATTAAATTTAATTCAGTCTTTTCTTTTCTGTGTGCTAAATATTTAATTTTGACATTTAATAGTTTTTCATAAAAAAATATGTACACATAAAACATATGTATATATCTACTAGAATATAACAGTGTGTTTGTTATTTATAATGGCCCATAGAATACTATTTAAGACGCTGTTCTATTAATAAACCACGAAAATCTTACCGAAGAATCTAGTAATTATAATAATAATTAAATACCTCGCTTCATACTCCAGTGTGTATCCAAAAACCTCGACGACATTGTCTTCACATTCATTTGGCTTTACAAGAGCATAGTGTGTGAAATTTAAATAGATCTGTAAAGGTTAAAATATATATTAATTTATCATCGAATATTATTTATGTTTCCAAAGATTTCAACTTTTTTATACCATATTATAAAAACTACCATAGCAATATAAACTCAAATAGAAATAAAATTATTTTTCACATCTCGATTAGCTCTATTTTGCAGCTAAACACAATGTAAATGCTTCAGTTTTATATTATTTCGTTACTAATTTAACAAGTTTCGAAAAGTATTGATAGATTTATTTAATCTCTTTTCAAAATTATGTTTATCAAACCACAATATAGGGATTTTTAAACCATTAATAATCAAATAATCGACAACAATCTTCAAGAAAAAATTCTTAGAAGAAAAATAAATTATTCTTAAAATCAACGAAACAAAAAACCTAAGGTACCTTAGTATTAGCTGGTGTGTTTATTGTCCACAACACATCCAAATTCTGGTTAGCACTCCGCGTCAAACAGTCTTGATCTATTTTAGACGTGTCTATGATCCCGTGCATCCCTGATAGATCCTTGTAGCAGGAGTTTGGTATGCTGACTAAAAAAAGTATTAAAAATAACAAAAACGATAAGATACTGGGGAACGGAATCTATTTTAATAGGTATTCGAAAATGAAGATTCACCAATAAAACAAACTAAAAGTAGGACGATAATATAAGCATTTTAACTTAGGTAATATTTATTAAAAAATTTTACCAAAAATAACGTAACGCTCTATCCCTATTTCGGAGAAAAAGAGATGATAGAATACGCTTTTCATCACCTTTCAAAGTTGACTAGAATACTACAATATTCTAAACGTAAGTAGTATATTTAAGAACTTTTTAATATCTATAAAAAAGCTCCTACGAACACAGAGCCTCCTGTTTGCCTCTGAATAATACCTAAACAAATATATTATGTATAAGTACTTATTAATACAAAAATGTATTTGAAATATACACTCACCACTAGTACTTAACTCAATGAAGTTGATGCTTATCCTGAAGCCTTCATACTCTATAGTATCATCAGAATGGAACTTCAGCCAGGCGTTTGGCCCAGTGGTCCGTATTTGCCTTGGAAACGCTTCGCCACATACCTTATCTATCAATTTGGCGTAGCCTTTAAGGCCGTCACGAATCTGCAATTATATGGAGATGATATAAAAGGATATATTTTGATTATGGCTAATAATTACTGGTTAATAATTAAATTATGTTATCGCGAGTGTATTCTTTAAATGAAACACAATTACTTTTCGATAGGCAGAGTTAGAGAAGGTGTTTGTTTTACAGAAGGATTCTAAAAACAGAATCAATTAATACAATTGGATAATATTTCGTTGGTTAATATTAACGATTCAAAATGGCGCGATAAATGTTTATTTTATAAAGATTTTTTTTATAATTTTGTCCAGTTGTCATAAATATAAAATTCTATCTAAAAATATGGTATTTTAAACTTACAAAATCCATACATACTTAAAACATTAGTAAACTCACTTCTAAAAAATCATAGCTGCACTCAGAATGGTATTCGATGTGAAACATATCGACAAACGTTAATTCCACGACTTTACCCTCGTCGGCTGAAACAAAAGAATCGATTTCAAACAAAATGTTTTACAAATAAAATAAAATAATAAATAAATACATATTTCAGGACAATTTTCACACACGGCACGGTCTGATCCCATACTAAGCTTTCGCTTGTGTTATGGAAACCAGATGGCTGATAAACATACATATATAATTTTAAATACATACATAAATAGATAATTAACACCCAGACACAGAGCAAACATCTATGTTCATCACACAAATATTTGCCCCGGGTGGGAATCGAACCCACGACCTCTGGCTTGGAAGGCAGGGCCACTACCAACCAAGCCAACCGGTCAGTCAGCCAAATAAACTTCAAAAATTAATAAATCATACAATAACATATCTTTTAGTGTCGCAGTTACAGTTATAATAGATACTGTTTTTATTTATTCTATTGTATTTTATAATTTATTGAACATTCATAGCAGAAACAAAATGCTACAAGAATGGTGTAGCACAATTGAGGGCCTTATAACTAAGCAGAGAGCACTGCCAGGCAAACATTTGAAGAAGGTAAAAAAGTGAAATATGTTCATTAATTTGAATGTTTGCAGTAATTTGCAATAAGTAGTAGGTATCTAGATTATGAGTAATTTTTATTTAATTCTTACAGCTGTATCCTGCGAAGCTAAAATGTAGGATTCAAAATACCTATTTTCTTAATTTGAAGAATTGTGCCAAAATTTTAGATGAACAGAAGCAAACATTTCACGATTCAAATCGTACAGAATTATAAGAAAGTTCGTATAACAAGTTTATATATTAAATATTAATTAACAACAGATGCACAAAAGCTTCCCTAGTAATATATGTACACTAATAACGCTTATGTAAATTGCTTCACGGTTTCCATTGTAAACAATTATATAATTACGCTGTTAAATGTACACGAAATAGTGTTCGTAAACCCGTGTTAATATTGATTCTATTCAGTAATAATAGGGTTGCCAATTTTGGAAAATTTAATATTATTTAATATTGATTTAATAGCTTTATTATGATCATTTTGACGATTTTTCTGTGTATTTAATTCTAAACACTATCTGTTTTGGTGTCCCTATATAGCTTAATAAACAAATTCGGATTTCAATTTATCGTTTTTTCGTAATATCATACAGTTCCAGTCAGCCGTTTTGATGAGTGGAAGTAACAAACATTCATCCTCACAAAATTTTGTATTTTAATAAGTATAGGATGTTAGAAGTATTGTTATTAAAATTGTATGTGCACTACGTAATTGCTATCATCCAAGTGCAAAAAAATACAAAGAAATAAGAACTTCCATTGTAACATAATAAACAAAAGTAACAGCCCTAATTGTTACACAGAGTAACTTTAAACAGAGCCAATCGATTTCCACAAGTTTAATTCCGCCGAGACGCAGTCGAAAATGATGTATCGGTTTTGGATGTTTCATAAATAATACAATAATGATAGATGCAGGAAACTTCCTGAGACGTTTCCTTAGTCCTTTTCAAGTTCTGCTGTGATTTATTGCGAAGAATATCAATAATGTCGCCATTTTGTTCGCTTTATTATTTTATGATGGTAAATTTATTGGCGCCAAACATTAGGTAATTTGTAAGTTGAATTTGAATGTCTTTCATCAATGTTTAACTTTATTTTTCGTTACTTTTTGAAGGATAGAAGAAAAATTTAGGACTTTCCACAGATTATAAAAACTGGCAGCTTTACATATTGATCGCATGTAAGTACATAAGTACTATTCTTACAAATTGGAAATTATCTCTGTCTGTCTGTTTATTTGTGTTTTCTTCTAAACTACAGAACGACTCTGGATATTATTACAGACATCGGTAGCGAATTTACAGAAGGTGATAGGCTTCTTTTTGTATCAAAAACAAAACGGTGATACTTAACGTAACATAATTGAAAAGCTCGTTCATAATAAGATCCATAATATTAATAACATATCGATTTTATTGGAGTGGGGATTAACGAAATTGTTCGTATAATCTGTGCTATTTTCTGTAGCACTAAAATATGTTTGTTCGCATCTCGCTATATTGGATAATACATGAAAATTATCCTAAGTGTTCACACGTATTTAATACGAGCATCTCCTTAATAGTGGTATATTAATTTCCAGAAAATTCTTTATAACTATTAAAATGCATTATTAATTTCATATTTAATAGGTACTATACGATTCAGTAATTATCAAATTTTGAGAAGAAACGATGCGATATTTTATTTCCTATGATTATTTGTTTGTAATGTGAAAAAGTGTTATAAAAATTCTTTAACCAGTAAAAAGTTACATCATTCAATAGTAATCTACATATTTTTGCTATCTCATTTGGTCCAAGCAGAGCCGTTGCAAGTGGCTAGTCTAAACTAAAGTTCCAAAGACTTACAAATATACAGACAGACAACGATATAACTCTGAGATCAGTCTAATTAATTGCAATAGTTTGAAAACAAGATAGAGTTTATCTTTTTTAAGCTAATACTTTTAATTAAAAACACTTTTGTCGCCTTCTTTTTGTCAGGACAGTCTCATTAAATGTTAGAACGATTCCTTTTAGTTGAGAACAATAATTAATTAAAGTTTTATTTATTAGTGATGGTCCGATAGGTACAGTGGTGTCTTGAATATAGCGTCAGGGGTGTAGGTTCGACTGGGAATTTAGTCTGCAATCATTTTACAGTTTTTATTTCGTTACTAGCTCCGCGGTTTTAACCGCAGTATTCCGCTTCTGTTGGTCTTAGCGAGATGATATATAGCCTATAGCCCTCCTAGATGAATGGGCTATCTAACACCGAAATAATTTTTCAAATCGGACCAGCAGTTCCCGAGATTAGCGCGTTTAAACAAACAATTTAAATACAAAGATTACGTAGATAATTTAATATTTTTATATTTTGTATGTTATATTTTTATGTGTACTGGCTGTTCGCTCTGGCTTAGCACAGGTGCCTAACTGCCGTGCCTTTTTATGTCAGTTTTTCAAATTTTTATCAGCTATCATACAAAGGTAAACGGACTATTGTTTTGCTTCGTTTCACGTCAAATGTTTGACAGGTTAAAATAGAGAGGTTTTCATGGGAATAGAAAAGTGTGATTTTCAAATTTCTCGTAACGGTTTTTCGCTGTTTAAAAACTTCCAATCTGCTATAATAGAAATTTGAAAAAAAAAATGCCGCTTTGTATCCTCGAATATCTATTCGCATAGATTTTTACACTCATTCTATGAATAACCAGCTTTGTATTGCAAAATTAACTTTAATCATAATTTGATAATTCTTTTAATCCTATAAAAATTACATACAACTATTTCTTTTATTGTTTTCTACACGCCCAAGCAATGATCACCTCAATACGAATATAATATCCAAACTAAGTTACTTATACAGGGTGTCCCACTGTTGGTATACTAAGCTCAAAGGAGGTCATAGTTTTGCATACGCTGAGTACGTAAAAAATACTTATAAAATTCCAGACGCATTTTTTTTCAAATAGATGAATTCTTAATACTCTATGTGTACACCCATAACAAGCAACCCGCCAAACATTGCCACCAGCACGTGAGCTATCGTTTAAGATTATGTTTTCATAGACAAAATGGTCACATTAGAGAAGCGGTATATGCCGGCTGTGCGAAGCTAGAGAAGAAAACATGGATTTTAAGTAATTTACGTAATCAGTGTATGCAAAACTACAAGTCCCTTAGCGCTAAGTATACCAATAGTGGGACACCCTGTATTTATAGTATTAAGAGAAAACATTTCCATTATACCAAACTATTAACAATCCCATAGCGAATCTTAGTTCTACACTGCGGCCTGAAATGAAATTTACGTATATATGAATCTTGAATTCATTAAGGTTGTCAACAACCTGAAGTGGTATTAATGTAAATAAAAATTACTTATTTTGAAGTTCTACATTATTTCGATTTTAAAAGAAGACCTACATATATATAAATATATCTTTACGCAAGGTATGTATAATATAATTTAATGTGAAAAATAATGCTCATAATGCTCTAGTACTTTTCGGTTAAACTATTTTAAAGTTAAGCGTCTTTTTTCCATTGTTAACTTCGATTGATAGTACACAATGCTTTAGTTTAAAATCTTGAAATTAAATAAAAAAGAAACGTATTTCGCTCTACATTTATGTAACTTATGTTAAGTATTTCATTTTTGGCAACCCTAATACTACACATTCAAAATGAACCGCCTATTGCTTTAAGCTACCGACTTTAATCACGTGCTTCAAGTCGCAGCGGCAGTCTTGTTAATTATTTAAGAAATAAGACTCAAATAAACATGCTCATAAAGGCATAATAATATTATGTAATAGGTAACGACATGTTTTTACCTCAATACGCTGTAACTAAGGGCGTATTCACAAAGAAAGCTGGAAACTTATAAGCGCTTATCGGCGCCGGCGCTTGTCATCGCTGGTTCGTTCTACACAAAGGAAGCAGGTTGAAGCAGACCAAAACAAATTTTATATGGCAGCGCCCAGCGCTGACCAGCGCTTGTTGAAGCTTGTCGGAACTTGTCGGCGCCGATCAGCGCTTATCGGCGCGTGTTCATATTTTTTCCTGCGCGGGTTACCAGCGCTGACAAGCGCCGGTAAGCGCTTAAAAGTTTCCAGCTTTCTTTCTGAATACGCCCTTATAATGTAAGCCTGTAGGTAAATAATAATTAGATTTCTGCTCATTTTATTGGACAAAAGTTCGATAGATAATGAATTGGATACACATATAGAGTTAATATTGTTTGACAGGTAAGAATAGTCGAACCTTACAAACTATGAAATTATAATTTCACTTTCGTAGTGAAACTTCTTTAGGCGCGTTAAGAATAAAAATTCATGGCAACACCGTCACGTCATGGACGATTTTGTTACCTTTGGATCTTACCAAAAAAGTTTCACTTCTGACACGTGTGCTCGGCACACACGCTCTTTTTTAATATAAACAGTTCGATTGTGTCTGTTAAACCTATCAGTACACGGTAGTAAAATAGTGTATGTTTCTAGAAAATAAATAATTCGAACAAATTAGCATCTCTGTATGGATCACGAAAATAATTAGCAAGTACTGATACTAGTCCTAATCCTACATAATAAACAAAAAACAACTTACCACTTATAACAGTGACGCAGTTCAAATTACTATAATAATAGTTGTTCTTGCTGTCTCCACCGTACGGGTGCGATATATACTTCTGGTCCTTATTAGTGAACATAAAGGATTCACACCTAGGGTCTGGTTCATCTTCCCTTTTTACCCTCCTCCTTGGCACATAGATATCGAAACCACTATTCTTATCTCTCTCAAATCTCTCTATGTTACGCTTATGTATATTTAAATTGTGCTCTAAAACATTCTCTGTATAAATTTCATCGTATTTAGAATTAATTAAAGTATTATTTACATTGGTCCTATGTTGCGTCTTCATTGTGTTTAATCTCTTGTCAGTACTGTCATAATCAGCTGTGTTGGAGGTGCCTTGAATGCAGGAACACGCTAGAACAAAAGAAGATATGTTTACTTCAATTACCTTGTATTGTAGGGTTCCGTACTCAAAGGGTAAAACGGGATCCTATTACTGAAACTTCGCTGTCTATCCGGCCATCTATTGTTACCGTGATAGATAGACAATTTTAAGATATATGCTTTAAAACCAAATAATAAAATATCGAGATTAAGAAACGGTAGGCACGATCATAACTTGGATGGGTGTCCAATTTTTTTATAAATTGTTTTGTTAGCTTATGTGTATGGAACCCGTGTCGCGAGACCAACTCGCACTTGACTGATTTTTCTTTCATATTATTTTCTATATCGAATTTCTGAAGAAATGCCGAGATTGATTTCATCGGGATTTAAATGTAATTGCTTTCCGAAATATTGTTTCATTTAATTAGCTCATTCAGTGACTTTGATATTGCCGAATTAATAAATTCCGTTACCATGACAACAGTCCTGTTGTTACCATGACAACTAACGTCATTAAATACTTACAAGGAATTATTTGTACGCAACGTACCACAAAGTATGGAAGGAATCACAATATGATGAAATATTTATATTTTATTTCTGTGATTGTTAGGCCAGTTTTAAGACTTGCTGATATTGCCTATTTAACAGTTGTTAACTTATTTTTCATTATAAAGTGATAATTTTTACATACTTTTCATCATTTTATTTATTTAGTTTCATACTAAACAATGTCGTACTGGCAATTAATGGCCATTAATAGCGATTAATAATTATTATAGTCAAAATGTGCAAATTATTTCCCTACAAATAATTGCAAGAAATCATACAAAATTAACCACAAACATACCATAACCCTTTCTGATCTCTAATGGCCAGATGCAGTCACTGCATCATTTGTTACCAAAAAAACTGACATTACTTGACATTTTCGTACAATAAAACCCTCGTGAGCAAATGAGATGATATATTATGGCCACGGATGCGAATGATACATGAAAGAAATCTGTTTGAGTGGGTTTCTCGATTGTGCTGATTTAGATTGTTAGTGTTACCCGCGGATTCGCTTGGATTTTAACTGGATATATTCTGGTGTATTGTAGAGCACGCGGATTCGCTTGGATTTTATCTGGATATAGTGTTCTGGAGGTTAAATTGTGTGCCTACAAATCTATGTTGATGTTAAATGTTAACTAATTGCCTGATGAAATAAGATTTATTTCTTCAAGTAAAGGCAATAAGCGAATGAATCTGTCAATTTGTAATTTCCAAATAAGAGCTTACACATACAGAATTAGCGGAAACCTCACATAGGTAGAGAGTTCTAGAAGTTAGACTGCTGCCAAATTTCATAGAAATGTATTTGGTACTTCGTTTTAGTGTGAAGCAATTACCAACTTATTGAATTAAGTAAATAAATCGACGAAAAACGAATAAAGGAACAACAAGAGTTAATTGGCACTGATTTTTGGTGGCCCCGAGAGTTTAAAAAGTGCTTCACAAGGTTACTAAGTATATTTTATTTATAAATAAAATATACTTAG
>CAJQZM010038646.1:19183-41295 GCA_907164665.1 Colias nastes
GCAGCCGGCTTTATCGAATTATAAGACGTTGTCACGTCAAAATGTTTATTATAATATACATGTGTTTAACATAAGTAGCTAAAATCTAGTTCATTTTTACCTTTACGTATTTTAGAGTGTTTATTAATAAAAATATACTATAATATATATAGACATATCTCATCATACAATGATACTACTACCTACATCATTGTTTACATCTTACAATACAAATTTATAAAATGTGTGTTTCATCGCGATACGTTGATTCTATTGCGGGTAAGATTCGATAGAATGAGAGTCGAATTTCAACCAGATTATCGAAGTTTCTATTATTCTTATTCAACACAATAATGTTTCTATTTATATTGCGAAAACAAACGTTTGGGCCTTTATTTGTTGATTCTGAAGATAGGAATCTATTGTTTTCTGTTCCTTCCGATTTTATATTAATATGTAAGGTAAATATATTCATAGATACTTTCATAGAGTCGAAAATATACTAAATATTAGACGATGAAAAATAGAAATTAGGTACGATATTGTTAAAATAATCCATAGAAATAAGTATGACATAGAAACTACAAATATTATAGTGGAGACTATTCATTTATTATTATTATGGATTCGTATTATAGCTAGCTCAAATCCGATCTTCTTTCTCAATAACCAATTTCAATCTAGTTTCACTTATACTTAAAGCAGATTTAATATTGAGTAATATCTATTTGATAATGCACGTTACATAAGAGGTAGGTACGTACAAACTTTAATCTAAATTAGATTTAGCTTCTAATCAGATAAAGAACAAATCACTACATAGTATAAAACAAAGTCGCTTTCACTGTCCCTATGTCCCCATGTGCCTATGCTTAAATCTTTAAATATCCGCAACGTATTTAGATGCGGTTTTTTTAATAGATAGAGTGGTTCTTGAGGAAGGTTTTAGTATATAATTTGAAGCGCAAAGCAGGCGAAACCGCGCGCGGAAAGCTAGTATTCAATATAATAAGTCACTCGAATTTTCTCACTGCGTTTATTGAAACATGGAGGGTTCTATCCACTATCACGCATTAATATATAAAGTTTTGTCACTTTATTAATTTGTTTTAAAATATTAAATAAACAACGTTTTTCGTAGTAAGCTGTAATTATCGGCCGAAGGTTTTATTTTTATTTTTTCAATAAATATTTATATTTTGCAACATTTAATTTATTAATCGTTGGCAAATTATACAACTTATATAACACCTGAACGATTTTTTTAAATTACTGCTGTATTCCGTCATAATTCCGGCTATCGATTGTGTAATTGTATATTTGTTTATAACTGTTCTTTAATTATAATGTGAGTTGTTAATTCCACATTACTTTACATATGATGTAGGTACTAGTGGATTATAATATTTTGAAAATAAAATAGGTTTGCTTGAATCGTAGTTTTTCTACGCAATCTGTAACATTTTTTAATTTAAATACTCTGATCCTTTTGGTCATATCCTGCTATCAACCATTATAATATTTTCTAAGTAGAATCAACAGTTTTTGTGATTAACATCTTTCTGATGCGACTTACTGATAGCCTATTTGACAGATTCTCATATATTATACGTCATTTTAACTTACAGATAACCCAAACATAATTATTCAAAAGCGTGTGTATAAATGCCCAGACCAGCCTAAAAGAAAATTAAAAAGTAATTACCTTTACCCAAAGATTAGAGCCATCTGTATGACAAACAACGGCACTAAGCTAGTCTTTATTAAGGCTGAATTTTTATTAATATACTGCAGCTGTCTTCTTGGATGGAAGCCAAAGCGTTTTATTAAAATCGACCTCCTGCAGAATTAATAGGGTCCCGGCATACCCACGACCGTGTTTTGTTTTATCCCTTGAATACATTTGGGAAACTTTGTAATGTAGTTTTAGTAGTTACCTTGGGTACGTAGTTCACTCCAGCTTGTTTTATTTTTCGTGTAAACTTTTATAAGTATTTGTGAAAAGGCGATTTTTATAAGATTGATGCTATTCTTAACTCGAACCTTTTTTATCCGCATTAACTTTAAAATCTCTATGAATATCCAACTATGTGTTCTATTGTAACCACCCTAGACATTTAGTTTATGTCCTTAATATTAAATTAAATAAAAAATGTATTTACATTAAGAAATATATTTACAAAATTCAGAAATCAAAGTCGATAGATGATAGTGTACCTATTACAAAAGCCATTTGCACAACCAAATCAAACGAAAGTAAAAAAAATACTTTGCATTTTGCACAAAATAAATAATCATAAAACTTCTCAACTCAAAATGTTAACTAGAAAACACTAAAGCATAGATTATTGTTCAAACTCAGCTAAAATTTTATTGTCATCAAGTATCAAACAGGGTCAAAAAATACCACAAAGCACCACCAATATCTTACGGCAAGACATTCAAAAATAAAAGCGATTTCAAAGGCTAGTCTGGAAATTGCTTCGTTGCAAACAGCATGCCCGATTGGGTTCCTAACTAGATGGCCTAGTCTGGATCTGATCGTATTGGAGAGGAAATTAAAGTGTTTCAACTTTGAGTTGGAATGTATTAAGTTATGATAAGTGGTGTGGAAAATGCGTTTCGTATCGTGGAATTGGTGTAAATGTACCTTTAGTAAATGCGTTTTTAAATTAGTGTTGTACAATTAATAATTGTTTGAATTTGTTGTATCCAATTTCTCTATTTCATTGTATGTGTGGAATAAGGAAGGTGGAATTCCTCCATCGAAAAAGGGAGGATCTTCGACCAGCCTACTCGACTGGCCGGCCGTTAAGGCCATATGATGTGTAAAAGTTGTATATTTGCTCTTTGCGCGATTCACAAACAATCACATAAATAGTATACCTACCTACTTAATTCTTAGACTATTTCACAGCAATTTATTTTTCCAAAATCTTGACTTAGAATATTAATAAAAAATATTTAATAAACTTACCAAGTGCTAAAAACAGCACATAATACGCCGGCGATGTCATTGACCTGCCGGCCGGGGGGGCCGTGTGCCCGCATCCGTGCCACCGACCACACCATCAATACATCCACTTGTGTCACCAATACTGCTTATTTTGTCCTTTTCACTTTGAATAATTCCACGTTAAACGCACTGTTTCACTTTAAGCGCACTGTTTCACTTTTAGCGCACTTGGCAACTTCGCTGTTTATCACTTTCGATAATACCAAATTATACGCACTCTATTACGTGCTATTACACTTTACGCGCACTTGGTTACTTTCAATTAGTGTTTCTCTTTATGTGTAGGTACTTTAACCAAACGCTTTGGCTACGAAAGGTAGTAGACTTTTAGCGCCCTATTTTGAATTACACTTTACTCGCACAATTTTTCACTTTAACTTTATGAACACTGATATTGAATTTTGATTTATTTATTTATCGATTGTATTAATAGTTTATTGTAGCAGCACTTGTAGATAAGTTTTATTTTTAAACTGTATTCTTGATGTATAAAAATGTTGTTACGGCCTTCCATTCATCTGTAACAAAAAAAAAATAAGGTTAGTAAGTAAAAAATAGTTTCTATAACTAGATACCTATTGCTTTTATTAACTTTTTTACTTTATGAAAGTTACGCAATATATTTTAATTTAATGAATAACTGTTTTCATCGTTAAGAGGCCATATCGATTTTAGAGTGATTTTGACTTGTTTCTGTAATTCTTTAGGCGCTCGTTTAACAAAACTAAATTAGTAACAATGTGTTTTATTATCTTAAATTAAAGATTCATTCAATATCTAAAATATGCTCGAGACAATTTATTGATATTCATTGTCCAGTTTGTTTAATAGCCAATAACCTGAGGCGTGTTTCAATTTTTTCCATGCGGGACGTTCGTGTCTTTGTAGTTTACACGGAATTTAAAAGAAGAAGTTTTCATATAAAATATACAACAGTAAAGACACTGAGACATCCTAAAATATGTTCCAGGCAATTTAAGTACTTTTATTCAAAAATTCAAAGAAAATCTAAGTTAAAATAGCCTTACTTTGATGAAATTTTATGTGTATTTGGCGTCGAATTTCTAAAACATACAACAGAGTAAAAAATAAATAAAAAATACACATTAAATGATAGATTTATGCTTAAAAATTTGCAATCAAAAAAATACATATTATATGATTTATGAAAGTAATGGAATATTTTAAAGTTCTCTAGAATTTTCGATTATATACGGGAGCGCAAACGCTGTTACGGCAGACCGCGCTCCGCGCTTTAGGGAGTAGGACGTGTTGCGCTGCTCCGTCAGACACAAAATTACTAAAGTACGTTTTTCCCGCGCGTAGTAGTCGGGAAGCCCACGATACTAGATTATAATTGGTGGAGTAGACGATAACGAGATAATAAGGTCCTATAATGTTTCCACTTTGAGCGCTTTCAGCCTTTGCTACTCGACTACACGATGATCGCGTTCAAACGTAAAAATACTAGCTTTCGTCCAGCGCAATTTTGTATTAGGACTCTTAATATTTTAATGGATACTTATTTATTTATTACAATAATAATTTTCTTCAAAAATAATTAGGTAATATAACATAACTTCGAATCAATATCTTCGTTTTATTACAACGCAATAACTAAGTAACGTAATCTTTCCTAAAACAAAACATGAAAACTATAACAAAATTCCATTGCATCTATACTACAGTACGTAACTGCGACCCCCAAAGAAAACGCGCAATGAACATACAATTATACCCCTTTGTGAAAGGGCGACGACCCTAGGAAAACTGCAGTTATATCACATTCATGCTTTTTTAAAGTACACAACTACTGCCTTTATAGTTTTCCCCTTTGTGAAATATAATTCAAACATTTTAAGATAATTATATTTTCGCAAAATTAAATACGCAGTTTTATTCTAGCTTTCAAAGCTAGAGAAATATTTGCTCAAAAGAGATTATTACACTTACCCCTTTTTCTCCCCTTTACCCTCTTTGAGCTTTGACTTGAAAATGATATCTACTGTGTCTAACTCATCAAATTAGTTCTCGAGATTTTAAATGACTTTATATTTAAAGTAAAACAAACAACAAAAGACCGACGCTTAGAATCTATTTATAATTTACTAGCTTTCCGCCCGCGGCTTCACCCGCGTTTTTAAAGGAAACCCGCATAGTTCCCGTTTTCGTGGGATTTCCGGGATAAAACCTATCCTATGTGTTAATCCAAGTTACCCTCTATATGTATGCTAAATTTTATTGTAATCGGTTCAGTAGTTTATGCGTGAAAACCATACATACATACATACAAACCTTTCCTCTTTATAATATTAGTATAGAAGTATGTACCTATGTAATGAAATAATGACGTTTTCAAAAAACTTGTTAGTAAAAATGATTGCTTAGTTTTTAAGTAACATACAAAAAAAATACGAATAACTAAATAATGTATAATTAAACTTCATATCAACATAATTTTTGTTTGGAAAGTTATGTTTATAAATCTGTTTGTACATCTTTAAATCTCTCTTAACATAATATATAGGAATATTATTCCATAGATATATTTTATCACTATCTTATATCAGTAGATTTATTTAATGTATCTTCAAAGTGATACGTTCATGAAAAAGAAGAGTAAATATCAACTACAGAACATTTTCAGTATTTACACAGGATAAAAAACAAATATTAACATGTTGGGCAAAGCTTACATTTAACCGAAATATATGCTATAGGTTGTGTACTCAACTAGCCGTTCTTCCCGGGTTTACCCAGCATTAAATAAATGTAAAATATGTGCATATAGCCAACAGGCTATATGTACATATTCCTGAATAACAATTCAGGAATAAACATCTGCTACTGCTAGTGGAAGTATTTTTGAAGACGGTCATAATATATTTTTGAGATTATAAGTTTGAAACCTTCGAATAATCACAATCCACAATTTTTTAACCTTGAATTTACTATATACTACTATAATATTATAATATAATATAGTATTAAGATAATATATTTTTTTATTCTGTGAATGACCAGCTATCGCTCTACATTTCATCCATATATGTATTATGGGCGTAACTTTATTGCTTGAATCAAATTAAACTTAGCATCTTTGACCGTGCACTCAAACGGCTAGTATACGTTAGTTTTTGCTCTGTGAAGAATTACTATTTCTTAAAGTTATTCACGTTTAAATTGCAATAAGTACTTTCATAACTTGACAATAAACCAGTGCTGCAGTGAATTACATCGAAAATATCAATAAATAGTGTGTATTATAAGCGAATTTATATTCATTCCGTTAAAAAGTTAAATCACAATCAGATGTACCGACGACTGCATGACTTGTGATTTCAACGCGTAGTGCGTGCAATTCGCACGGTTCCGCCCCACGCATAAGCATCAGAACTGCTTGCGGCCGCGTTGAAGCATAGTCCCCGCCACTTTGCGTCAAAGACTAAGCGACGGAACGTAAGTTACTTTGTGCCTTACTCTTGTGTGCCGCTGTGAGAATCTTTATATAGGGAAAATTCTAAAATATAAATTTAAGTTTTGAATTGCACTTTTTAAATATATACTATGGCTACTGGATCCGTATTATGGGGATGTTGCACAAATGACGATGATGATACTGGTGGAAACCAAAAGTGCATTATATGTTCATCGTGTGGAAAGTCATTTCATTATGCCTGCTTATCTATGAAGGTTTCCCCTTACAAATCTAAGGAGGAAAAATCCTGGAACTGCCCTATATGCTTAAGCAAGAACCCAAAAACTTTGAAGAAGGATTCGACTCCTATCCGTAATGTAACTTTGAATAGAGGCAATAAAAGACAAGCCTCAGGATCCCCACCACCTACTTCTCCGATATCTAATAATGAAGATTTACGTTTTATGATACAGAATATTATAAAATCAGAATTTAGCGAGATGTTAAGTCAATTTAATGTTAGTGTTGTCTCCATTATCAATAAAGAACTAATACCAGTCCGTGAGGAAATGAAGGAGCTCATAAGATCGATGCAGTTTATGAATGCAAGATTTGATGAAATAGAGAAATTACAGCAGTCGGCCACTGAAATAACAAAAAAATTGGAAAAAGAAAATACCGAACTTAGAAATTCAATTGATGATCTACTTTATCGAATTAATAACCTGGAGCAACAATCTCGTTCGAATAATCTGGAAATACAATGCATGCCTGAAAAAAGAAATGAGAATCTATACAACATCGTTACTCAACTAGGCAACGTTGTTAATTGCAACATCGGAGAAAAAGATATCTTGCATTGTACTCGCGTGGCTAAGTCCAATAAATCGAATTCTCGCCCACGGTCTATAGTGGTTCAGTTAATGTCAACAAAGATACGCGATCAGCTGCTTGCCTCGATCCTGAAGTATAACCAAAACAACCCTCACGATAAACTAAACTCTACTCATCTGGGCTGTGAGACACAGAGGTCTCCTGTTTTTATAATGGAACACCTTTCGCCAGCCAATAAGGCTCTTCATGCAGCGACCAGGATTAAAGCTAAAGAAATGGGTTACAAATACGTCTGGGTTAGAAATGGCAAAATATTTGTACGTAAAACTGATGGTGCTGAATATATATTTATCAAGAATAGTGTTAGTCTTAGCAAATTAATTTAGCTAAATCTAGATCGTAAGTTTTTTTATTATAACCATGTTTAAGAACTAACCTCTACAAAATTCAATAATTTAAAAATCTATTACCAAAATTGCAGGGGCCTTAGAACTAAAACCAACACTTTTTACAATAATATTTCCTGTACCGATTATGATATAATAATCCTAACCGAAACCTGGCTAAATAGTAATATACTTAGTTCTGAACTGGTTGATGATAGGTACGTGGTCTATAGGCGGGATAGGGAGACATCAGGTTTTCACCCAAATAAAGATGGTGGTGGAGTTTTAATTGCTGTTCTAAGGAAATTTAACTCCTACCGTATCGATAGATGGGAAAGTAGATGTGAGGATCTCTGGGTGACCGTTGATGTGCCTTCTAATCACGTCTCAAATCAAATTATCTTCTGTGCAGTGTACCATCCTCCACCTGTTTGTCAGTCTTCCATCGAACATTTTATTGAGCATTGCAATATAGTCATTGAGACGACAAAAATACCAATTTGCATAGTAGGAGACTTCAATCTAGGTAAAATAAACTGGGCCTCTAGATCCCTTAATATATCACTTCCTAATGTGTGCAAAACATTCCTGGAATTTCTAGATGTTAGTAAACTGTCCCAATTCAACTGTGTAAAAAATATTTCTGGTCGAACTTTGGATCTTGTCCTTTCTTCGTTATCGTCATGCTCTGTAAGTGAACCCTTATTCCCTCTGACATCCATTGACGTACTTCACCCTCCGCTTGATATTAATCTTATATTTTTAAAGGAACTAAATCTACCTTACAACAAAAACAACTTGAAACGTAATTTCTATAAAGCTAATTATAAGAAAATTATGGAGTACCTTAACAGTCTTAATTGGAGGGAAATTTTTGGTGGGTCTAATGATGTTAATAGCATGGTTCAAACTCTTTATGATTTACTAAATGAGCTCATAGCTAAGCATGTTCCAACTTGTAAACCCTCATCAACTCGTTATCCACCATGGTTTAATAAAGTAATGATACGTTCATTAAAAGAAAAGAATAAGATAAGATTGCGTTATAAGATGTACAAAAATCCAATGGATGAAATTGAATTAAAATTAATAACAAAGAGATGTCAATTATTAGCAAAGGACTTGTACAAAAAATATATGGACTCATTAGAATCTAATCTATCGAAGAATCCAAAACTCTTATGGTCTTATATAAAGTTAAAGCGCGGTGGATCCAGTTCCTATCCCCTGACTATGAGCGATGGCGAGACTTCTTCATCAGATGCTACAACAATATGTAATATTTTTGCTTCGTATTTTTTATCATCATACACAACTAGTCATGACAGTGTCTCTCATGTTCCTTATCATATAGATGCAATTAAAACTAATAGCCAATGCTTAATATTACCATCACTTGATAGGGACTGCATTCTTAAAAAGTTACAGTCGCTGAATGTCGGAAAAGGTGCTGGTCCTGATGGGATTCCGCCTATTTTTATATCTACTTGTGCAACAGCCCTCGTTGACCCCCTGGTAATAATTTTTAATAAGTCGCTGAACTCTGGAACGTCCCCAATAGAGTGGAAGAAAGCTAAAGTCGTCCCCGTACATAAGTCCGAGAAGAAGGATATAGTCTCAAATTATAGGCCTATCTCAATTATCTCAACGTTTGCGAAAATCTTCGAGTCATTAATTTGTCCTTACATCCAACAACATTTCAAGCTTTATGTAAGTGACCATCAGCACGGTTTCATTCCATCGAGATCAACAACCACGAACTTGGTGACGTTTACAGAGTCTCTTATCCAAAATATTGACGCAAATAAACAATTCGACGTCATCTATACAGATTTCAGCAAAGCATTTGATAGAATCTCTCATCCTATATTAATCGATAAACTTTCTGCATATGGCATCACAGGCTCACTATTAAATTGGATCCAGTCTTATCTTACCAACCGGGAGTTTTTCGTCGTCATGAATGGATACAGATCCGATAGTCACCACATTTCATCGGGTGCTCCACAGGGCTCGCACTTAGCACCCGTCCTTTTCAACATCTATGTCAACGACCTACCCCAATGTTTTCACTTTTCTGAATGTTTCATGTATGCCGATGATTTAAAATTTGCTAGAGCTATAGATGCACCGAATGACATTGCGCTACTTCAAGATGACCTATATAGGCTCAGTCAATGGTGTTATCAAAACAAAATGCAACTTAATCCAAAAAAATGCTACCATATAAGTTTTTCCCGTAAAAACGTAACCATTCGATCGCAGTATCAAATTGATAATGAGATAATTCAAAATGTTGAAACAATCCGAGATCTGGGAGTAATTTTTGATAAGAAAGTCACCTTTCTGCCCCATATAGATCAAGTCATTAAAAAGTCATCGCGTATGTTAGGTTTCCTCATTCGAAACACTAAGGATTTTAGTCAAGAGCGTACCAAAATTATGCTATACAATAGCTTAGTACGAAGTGTCCTGGAATACTGCAGTATCGTGTGGAGGCCGCACTTTGCCACTCACATGTTGAGACTGGAAAGGGTCCAGAAACGTTTTTTATGGCACTTAGCTTTTTCTAAAGGGAAAGCTAAGCAGCTGTCCTCTTACAAGGAACGTCTAGGCTTTTTTGGAATGCACTCTTTAACAACCCGATTTAATGTCAGCGATATGTTGTTTCTCTTTAAAATTCTTAGGAATAAAATTAACTGTCCGGGCATATTGCATCTGATAAATTTTCGCGTTCCATCCAAGTACCCACGTAAATGTATTACTCCGCTGTGTCCGCCGCTACGTAGAACGGTCCTAGGGGCAAATTCACCCATCGGCAGATTATCTAAATCCCTAAACGAATACAGTGATCTAATAGATATAAATGCAGACAGTGTGGTTAAGTTCTATAATGCTTCTCTCAAATATTTCAAGGAAAAATAATTGTATTAAAATATTTTTTAATTTATAATTGTAATCTTTTTATATTATTATTATTTTTTTTTATAAATTTTAATATTGTAATTAATTGAATGACGATTTTGTTTTAATATGAATATGAATGTTTACATTGTTTATAAATAGATATTTTCTGATGTTTGTCAAACTATATTTTTGTGTAGAGATTATTATAGTTATATAAAAGAAAAAAATTCAATTTTTGTGTTGGTTTTTATGTATTTTAATTTTATACTTTAAAATTGTAATCTGAATGCCGATTTTATTTTTAATATGAATGTTTACGTTGCTGATAAATATATATTATGTCTGTCGAACTTTATTTTTATGTAACTAGATATTATTTATATAAAAAAAATGAATTTTTAAGTTGGTTTTTATGTATTTTAATGTAATATTTTAAAATTGTAATTTTGTATTCCGATTTTATTTTAATATGACTGACATGATTTTTTAATTAGATATTTTATTGATAATTGTTTAACGTTTTTTTTGTGTAGCTATCAGTTTTTTTTTTTTTTGTTCTTAAATCATAACCGTTTTTAAAGGCATGTGGTGTTAGCCTATAATTAATTGTTGCACTTGATTTGTTAAATTGCATTTTCCTTGTATGTCTATAATTAGTGTTAACAATTGTTGGCTATCCTTTGTAAAATAAATAAATAAATAAATTTCAATTAAAGATTACATAAGAAAGCCAAAACGGAACCAAATAGGTACTTGAAGCCGTTTCTAATATAACGCACACGTGAACTACAAAACATACAAATATGTACTATCCTAATAGGATTTTATTGCTACCAAAAAGACCTGCATTAGATCTCATATATCTTCCAAGTATAGAAAGATATCAGTTATATTTTTATTACATACAATAGAATAAGGAATGGAAAATGGAATTTTTTTTAGAAAATATCTAGTAAAAGCCCCTATATTTCCAATAGCTATAACCATCATTCGCAGTCATGTAATTACTATAAAGTAGGTCTTTTCCAGGTTTCTAAAATAAAAATAAAACATTTTCTAATGTTTTCTTTCGATTGAAGTCTTAGGTAAGTAAAGTCTGAAGCTATAGATTCTAAAATAATACTTACTGGAGAACAACTAATTACTTTTAGATTCTTAAAAGGAATAGAAAAAAACTATGATGCGGGTCTTTGTGCTTGTGATTTAAGACGGAATGTGGGTAAGATACTGCATTCCTATCTATTTTTACACCACTAAGGAGACAAAGAATTTAATAATAAGGCTTTGTAGAAGTACTATTTGACTACTGGGCATCGGTTAATTTAACGTCGCTACCAAATTTATTCAAATTTGAATTATTTTGGTAGCAATTTGAATTATTGAATTTTTAGTATAGTTTTTTTAATATTTCAAATATTTTAAGATTTATTATGCTAATCCAGGTTCGGTCATTATTGAATTTAAATTGTTATAACACGATAGGTAGTCATTAATAATTATAACGAAAAGCTGGTGCTTGTGCCATATTGTCCTATTTAAATTTGCTATAGTTCTGGCGATCTGAAGGCGGTTTTTAGTTATTTCTTAGTTATTATGTTAGATGCTTAGGATATGAATTTTTTCGTTTCTTCCAGTAACTTACAATCGATTTCCATGCGTTTCTCACTCTTTTTCTTACAGTTAATCTTGTCTAACTCATTTATATACAGTGACAGTGATGGAGATACTACCTAATGGCTACTTCACGCTAATAGCATACTTTATTAGTAAGTGTGCCTTATTATGTTTGCAGATGTGGGTTTATTTATTAATAATAATCTGTACCTATTAATAAAGATGAGACTAATTTCTCTTGGTTACGATGGTAAAGGCGGCTTCTCTGATGTTCTAACTTTTCGATTAGGTTTCACCTTTTCATCATTTTTTTTAAGTTTTCGATTCTTTCAGAAAATAATACAACGAATTTGTAACAAAATTTGACGCATTTTGCATGTTGTTTATTACAATTTTCAGTTGGAATTAATATCGTTTCGTCATCGAAATTCCACATCTGAATATTATGTAACTGAAACATTTAATTATTCAATTAAACATCTTTTAGAAGCACTTTTGAATCGACATAAGATAGTTCTACCATTTACCGCTGATGTTTATGGCCCAAATCCTTAGCTGTATTTAGAATTCAGAAACACTAGGTACAGTAAAAAATAATAATATGAGCTGATAATAATAACCGCTATCTCTTAGTCAGTTTAGTATAATATCTGTAGATAGCTCTACTATTAAAAACAATGAATTCCTACTTCATATAATGTACATTATAAATTTTCTTTCCTCTATTTTCCGTTGAGCTATTAGGTATGTTCTGCTTTTCGGGGCGGGACCAAAAGCAACTAATCAAAGACGTACAGCCGTTCTCGGGTTATAAATGGTCAAACTATTATATTATGTTTTTCTCGTTTTCCTGTATGATTTAACGGGAGTGTGAAAGTACGTGTAAAATCTATACGGTTTGAATAAAAAGAGAAATTGAAAAAATTTATTTATAGTGAATTAAAACATATTTTTCATCTCAGACAATTAAACACAGTTTTTTGTGTACACGTTGATTAGTTATACGTAAATTATAAAATTCTTTAAATTAGATTATCTAAATCTAACATTTTTATTAAACATACTACTTACCGCCCGCGGCTTCGCCCGCTTTGTCTAAATCCTAATAAATTATAATATACTAAAACCTTTCTCTTGAATCACTCTATTATATATATCACTCTATATATAGGTACTTAAATACACAAAATCACACAGAAGAACAGCCAACATTCAAAAATTATCGAAACAGCCAACTCTCAAAAATATTCCACGACTAATAAAATTATACAGTTCCATATATTTTTAAAACATTTTTCTAAACGTAGCCGACGAATAGACTTCCAGACATAATGGCCCCTTCACACGAGTGCTGTCTGTCTAATGGTACACTTTATTAGTTAATCACAAGACATTTTTATTGAATACTAGCGGTTCACCCCGGCTTCACCCGTGGTATTTGTTTATGTTTTCTTTCCATAAGAATCATCCTCGTACTTCAAGTAATATTATGAAAAAATTATTATCGAAATCGGTGCAGCTGTTCTCGAGATTTGCGCTGAGTAACACATTTAGCGATTCAGTTTTATTATATAAATTATAGATAATAAATACAAATTCCCATAGACAAATACATTAACAAACCCAACTATCAAAAATATTCAACAACTAATAAAATTATACAGTTCCATATATTTTAAAACATTTTTCTAAACGTAACCGACTGAAACACGTTCAGACATAATGGCCTCTTCACACGAGTGCTGTCTGTCTAATGGTACACTTTATTAGTTAATCACAAGACATTTTTATTGAATATAATATTTTGTGAACATCTTTATCTTAATGAAACTTTTTATTGGCTATTCAGTTGAGATCAAAGAGGTAGTTGTTATGAAGAAGACTTATAATAATTTTATGTTTGTATTTTGTTTTCATATTGATCATAAATTTTGTGTAACTATGAAATTAAATTGACACAGTTAGTTAAGTAATTAGTTAATTTACCTTGAAAAGTACGAGAGCTTATTTGATATTGAAGTTAAAATATTTGTTTATACCAGAATTATTTAACAAGTTAGCTATGTGTATCTAAGGGTTACGTATGAGATATTTTATGTATGTATAAAATAATAAAATATATAATATTGTATGCATTTGGTACTACAAAATTCTGACTAATCCATAATAGGCCGTAAAAAATCTATAACTACATTTTCAAGCCCTAGAAATAAAACACATTTTTACAATAAATCATAGTCCAGGGTCTAAACTATGCTTTTTGTAAATCATAGTTTTAACTACTATAGTATGTTCGTTTATACTACGTATAAACTTAATACTACAACTAATCTACAAAGAATTCCCAAAACCCAATGTGGTTAGCTAAAATTGCTATATTCCACCAGTCCATTCACCAACTAAATCAAGAGACGGCATTTCGAGCTAAAATCCTATTTAATTTATTGAAATTTCAATTAAGTTAGAGTGTTAACTCGAGTGGCATGTTTTCTTTGATCGTTTAATTACACTCCATTACTTTGAATTAATTTTAATATACTTAGTTGAAATGGTTTTAATCTATATCTATACTAATACATATTATAAAGAGGAAAGGTTTGTAATTATGTATGTATGGATGTATGGTTTTCACGCATAAACTACTGGACCGATTTCAAAAATTCTTTCACCATTAGAAAGCTGCATCTTCACTGAGCAACATAGGCTATATTGCATTATCAAAAAGAATTGAGATCCTTACCACGGGCGAAGCCGGGGCGGACCGCTAGTCTATACTAATATTATGAAGCTGCAGAGTTTGTTTGCTTGAACGTCCTAATCTCAAACACTAGTCCGATTCGAATTCTTTCAATGGCCATTTATCGAGGAAGGCTAGGCTACCTAATACCTATATTATGTCATCACTCATCACGCTAAGAACAATAGGAGGAGCACTGTGGGTTTAATTTCTATGAGTTTGATATTTTTATGACTCTATATTTTGGATTTTACCAAAGATTTAAATTTCAAATTGTGTGAAATGAAAGGTCAAAAAGGGTTTAAATAACATCGGAAGAAATAAAAATAACAGATTTATGACCACGATCGCTATAGAATGTGCATTAAGTATTTAATATGAAATATTAGAGAGACGATTAATACTATTAATAAAATATGTACAGTACTCCAAAATTAATAATGCGCATGCAGATCTTCGCTAATTATCGTATTTCCAGAAACACCCGAATCACCCCGAATCATTGAATCGTAAGTGCCCTAAACAATGCACTTGCATCTTGCACCTTGTTCGAAAGAAATAGGAGTCAATTCAGAGTCATACACAATCGAAAACAATTCGGGCGGTAGGTGACGGTAGCCTGTCAGTCAAAAAACTCAAAAATCCGTCAGTCGTCTTTATATTTTGGTGGTGACCGCACGTATTATCTTTGTATGGAATTATATAGAGCTGCTGTTACATACCCTTCTTAGTTTTGTGTCAAAGTTGAATTTTCCGATAAAATGATTATTTACACAGGTAGCAGATAGCATTGGGGAAAGTGAAAGTTAATAAGAGCATAATGAAAGTTCTGATCATACTACGATATCAGAAATAGAGATAATCCCTGATTCTGTAAATCCTTTGGACTGAGATTTTAATGATTAGATTTCTACAATTTAAATGTAAACCAGTGTTTGAAAATATTTTTTTTAAATATAAACTTTGTCTTATTTTAACCTTCCATACATCCATCATCACGCCAGCTTCAGTATGACACTTTAATAGTTCTAAGTATAGAATTTTCCTAGTAAATCAATACAACAAATATATATTCGCAATCGTGTAGCTTATCCTCGCTATTAACTTCCATTGAATTATCGAAACAAATTTCGTTACTTTTCTCTTTTACCATAAAATCACAATAAAACTCATAATTCCAATAAACTATGCATGAAGAAAATATATTTATCCACTCTATATACATATTATCGTCTTCGGAGGCTCGGGGAATATGACAGTTGCCGAACAGTGACGAATTTTTCTATGCGCATTATCAGTTTGGGAGTACTGTACAACACTATTAATATGACATGTTATTATGTCCCAATAATAATTATTCGTAATTATTTTTCAATCAATACCTAGCAAATTTTGCAAAATTTCAAACATCATGTGCAGATAGTATAGAAATATAATTTATGGCGCATTTTTCTCTTAAAATATAATAAAAACGCATAAAGTATTAAATCCTTGTACATTCATTTGAATATGTATTTCATTTAATCCTCAAGAAAAGAAAAACATCATTATGAGAGTTTTCCTTGAATTGTGTTTTATAATAGTCTGTGTCAAGCAATGAATGAGTAATCTGCTTTTTTTTATTTCTAGCTGGGAAAAGATATCTTCACCCCATTACAAATGAGGTACATTTTTAATTGACACGCTTTTAAATAGATAAAATGCATTCACCATTTTAGAAACTACAGCTCACTTATTTTACAATATTTATAAATAAATCTGGGTTAAAACGAAAGTGTCAATTTTTTTGAATTATTTCAAAAGATGAAATATGAATTTACATTTAGGTCTTAGTAAAGTTAGGCGAGGTGTTTTTAATGATCATTTTAAAAGAAAATTATTAAATTGTGTTTTGTTTAAATCAAAAGCATGAGTATCATTTTCTTTCGTTCTCTCATTTGTGAAAGACAGTAATTGCTATTAATTATTTTGAGTAATTATTCTTTATTCTAAAATTCTCACTTTAATTGAGAAACCCTAAAAACGTTTTTTTAAATAATTTATTACTCACAATTATACTGTGTACGAACCGAACATTATGAGACCTTTAAAACTACACTGTGGTATTGAATTAAAATCTTATAACACTTTAATTTATTTTCTACTAGATTTCCGCCCGCGGCTTCGCCCGCATTTTCAGAGGAAAACCCGCATAGTTCCCGTTCCCGTGGGATTTCCGGGATAAAACCTATCCTATGTGTTAATCCAAGTTACCCTCTATATGTGTGCTAAATTGCATTGTAATCGGTTCTGTAGAATTTGCGTGAAAGAGTAACAAACACACACACACACATCCTCACAAACTTTCGCATTTATAATATCAGTAGGACAAAAGCCATATTTCTTTTATATATAATTAAGTTAAAAAATTCGAAGAAAAAACACAACATTAATGCGATAAAAATGTTATAAAATAGTGATGAATATATAGTTTTATATGAATACACATTTTCCTTAGGCCGCGAGTACATTGGCTTATATGTATATTTTAGATATTTGTATATAATTTTTAAAAATTATATTCACAATTGCGCGAAAATAAGTAGATAAACTATAAAAAATAAATGTATAACCTTTCAATTTAGTATTCCTGTGAAAGGCATTTCACTATCTACTTATAGACCATATAGTGCCACAAACTTAACTGACCCGGTGACGGTGTCGCTGATGTTATGATGTCGCTGATAGTTCGTAGTTTTAGTAGTTCCAGTTTTTGTCACGGGGTCAGTTAAGTTTGTGGCACTGTAATGAATGTTAATAGGTACGTCTACATCTGATCTAAAACCCATCTGACAAATATTTCGATATTTGTTTTTCATTTCTTCTTGTACAAACTGACAAGAGTAATATAAAATAGCAACTAAACTTTCTTAGGAAGTCATATAAAATATTGGTGAAAAAAAGTAGCACATACAACCGCGTCCTAACACAAAATCGGCTTTTTGTATTCATAGACGAGGCCGGCTTAGATAAAACTATTTTAGTCGTCTACTTGAAAGGTTGAAAGTTTTGTTATGAATAAAATTTTCGGCCGGTCTTCAGCAATTTTAATATCGAATGAGCTTATTGGAAAAGTTTTAACTCCAATTTGTTTTTGATTAAGAGGAATTTCGCATTGAAACGATGATAAAATTCACGTCCGAACAAGGTAAGCCAATATTGTTATGCCTTTTTTATTGTAATACTGCCGAATTGTATTTATTTTCGCTATTAAAATTGTATGTTGCAAAGTATATTGTAGGCTTTGTTTACAATTTCAGGAAATCCAGAAGAAAAGAATGACAATTTTAAATTTTGTAATATTTTTTTTAAGAATATGTAACAACAAAAGTAAATGCAGTAGGCAGACCCACACATAGCGACGACAATAATTATTATAGAGAAGATATAGATAATACCGTCTGTATTTCTTCAAAAGGTGGATCTACACAGAGCGAGCAACCTCTCGAAGCAATTGTTGCGCGATGTAGCTCGATCTAAATGGACATGGCTCGGCTGAATAGCGCGTGTGCTGCCTTTACCTCGGCCAAACAACATCCACACTGACCGAGCTGCTTCGCGCAGTAATTGCTTCGCGAGGCTGCTCACTATGTGAAGATCCGCCTTATGAAGAAATACAGATTAATGACAAAATACAGATGGCACTATCTCTGCTTTATAAATATAAAATTCTCTTGTCACAATGTTAGTTACCATACTCTTCCATAACGGCTGGACTGATTGTCATGAAATCTCGAGAGTAAGACAGAACGTTTACCGGGACAGCTAGTCAATCATACGAATCCATGAAGTGTACGTCATAGAAATTGTCGATTCGGGCGTTCTGCCAACACCGATGTACCGTTAAAAATATTTTGACTGGAATAACAATTATGCCAAACGTAGATTTAGAGAGTGAGAGATATAGAATTTTTGTTTATTTGGCTCATACAAAGGTATGTATTAAAATAATATGTGTGCATGGTAGAGCAATATTGCTCATAGTATATAGGTATTTATTTTCAAGTAATTTGACGCCAATGATGTCGATAACAATAAATTGCTAATTTCAGTCTTCAAACATATCAAATATATAAAAATTACGTCAATTAAGAACTACAAATACAAAAAAGTAACCATCATAGTATAGGATACTTTTTGGTTGAAAGATCATATTCTGAAAGTCTGTTTATATCTATATAACTGTATACCTGAATATAAGTTTGGGTTTCACGCTGGAAACGTCACACGGAACCTAAAAGGAGATCTGTATGTCAAAGCAGAAGAGGATATTGCTCTTCAATATACACTACAATATGAACGAATATTTCAATTGTTGTATCTATCGTAAATTTCATTGCTATAGTGATATATTAAACAAGGACCTGTTTGATAGTTGTTGTTATCGTTTTCTCATCAATAAAAAATAATCCAATATTAAAACAAAACTTATAAATTAGAAAAACTTCGTTTAAAAATTGGCATTCCATTCTCCAAAACATTGGAATGATATAGAGTTGATAATACCGCCCTTAAAAATAAAAGTTCAAAAACGCTGACCTAATAATCCCACTAGCGCCGGTCCATTGGTTGCCAATCAATTATTTGAATACTTAAAACCGTCGATGCGTTTCATTCGGCACATGAACCTTTACACTGCAACTGGCGGTTCGCCAAGCCGGCATTCCATCGTCTAGACGGTAATAACAGCTCATAATATTTCGTCATGATTATAATTGTTAGGTTTCATTGAAAATTGCCTATAATATTTTTATGTACTACATATAAGTAGTAGGAACTCGTAAATTATTTTTATACCAAGTAAAAATAGTAAGAATCCTGGAAGAATAAAGTATACCAAATAGTAATAAAATGATAAGAACTGACGTTAATATTAATTGTCGTCTTTTGTATACTTCTATCAGAAAATCAATAAAGCAAAGAAATAAAATAATAATGGGGAATAACTCAGAAACTACTAGTATGTAATAAAGTTTTTTAGGAATAAGTCATTTTAATCATATACACGTTCTCTATTGAATAATTATACCAATAAAAATAACTACGTTAAAAACAACCGACTTCAAAAACGGAAAAGCAAAAAATAAATATCAAATCTTTTTTATTTTTTGCTTTTCCGTTTTCAAGTCAAACAAGTTTCCGTGTTCGTTCAAACGAGCCCAAACTCGATAAAGTTGAGTCAATATATTACTGAGTTCCTATGGCCACCTTCCGATTCCATCATCAAATCAGCTCTATGTCATGATAATGCTTCATCGCTATCCAATTTACATACGTATACAAAATTTCAGCTCAATCGGTTACTGGGAAGTGAATCAAAGTTACTTGCTACATTTCAATGAAGTCATCGAAATCAGATAAAAATGCTCATAAAATCACCATTCCGCATCAAAAAAAAAAAGAATAACGTAAATTGGTTCAGAAACCTCGGAGTAATCGGTGTACATATGTTACAGGAAATGTATGTAATCCGGCATTGTATACAATTCCTAGGAATTGTATACAATTCCTAAAATCGCACGGAAATGTGTGAAATAAATTATTTTATACACATTTCCTAGGAAATCTATACATTTCCTAAATAGCTATCGGAAATGTAAAACATTTAAGATATTGATATGTCGCAGGCAAGGGTTGGACTAAAGCAAAGGGGGCGCAGGACTTAGAAAATTTTTGATGGAGTTGGTGTCATTATAACACCTATTTATTATTGTTTTATCGTAAAGATTACGCTTATATAAGCATGTTTTATAGAAACAACTTTTCTCTAAAATCAAAAATAGCCGAGATATTCGCCCTCAAAGTTAGGTTAGGTTTAGGTTAGGTTAGCCGTTAGGTTAGGTTAGGTTAGGTTTGTTAAAAAAAAACTACACAGAAATAGGAGCCCCGCGAAGCGGGGCTCCGTCGACGAAGATCGAACGATCGAAGATAATAATATGAACATAATATTATTACAATTTTACGGTATGACTGTTACCCGATTGTATCAATAAGAGCTATAATAAAAAAAAATAACAACGTGTTTTATTACAGAAAGCATTTACTTTACACATTTCCTAATACGATATTGGAATTGTATACAATTCCTAGGAAGATTATACATTTCCTAGGATATGCATGCATTAAATAGTTTTTTAAACAATATTTTATACATTTCCTAAATGGTATCGGAATTGTACACATTTCCTAGGAATTGTATACAATTCCTTGATTTCATACATTTCCGGTAACACATACATAAAAAAAATACCGGCTGAATTGATAACCTCCTCCTTTTTTTGAAGTCGGTTAAAAAGTATATTATAATAATAAAAATATGATCACTACTTCTGAATTAAAATGACTATCTTAAAATTAAGGACGCTATAACGTATTTTTACAAAAACACGCTGTTTTTCGGTACCA
This sequence comes from Colias nastes, assembly GCA_907164665.1. Taxonomy (NCBI): domain Eukaryota; kingdom Metazoa; phylum Arthropoda; class Insecta; order Lepidoptera; family Pieridae; genus Colias; species Colias nastes. Next base: position 40,519 of record CAJQZM010038646.1, read on the forward strand.
TTTTAACTTAAAGCAATTACACGTGAGAACATAGTAATATCTTAATTTAAAGATAATATATTCAGCTCTACGTTCATCTTATAAAAATTGTACGACGTCATACAAAATTGTCGCTGAAATACGTTTTTTCCATCACAATAAACGCATAAAATGCAAAAAAATGGGGTCTAAAACGGTACCATTTTAGGAAAATTAAGAGCCTAATCTATCTTCTTAACTATATCTTATTGAGGGATATATAGTCCTTTATATATGGTGTAATTTTTATGAATCTAAATCAAAATTTTAATTCAATAATGAGCTAAATTAAAAATACTTGTCGATTTCTTCATACATTTTGTTCTCGCGGTTCGTCAGACCGCGCTCAGAAGCGCTCTTGGAAGGACGGGTGTATCGCTCCTCGTGCCAAAAATAAAAACGAAATAAAAAAGATTATTGTGCGTGCACTGTCTTTTTCGTGATTTGAAATATTTGATACTTTATAAGAGTAAACTGTATAAGTTTCATATTCCAATTATTTGTAATTTAAAATTATGTTTTAAAAATTACCTTGCCTGAGATCCTCTTTTTTATGGGTTGGTGAATAGATTGGTGGGGTAAAACAATTCAAGATGGCGTCGACGAAAATTTGGCCTTTTTTCGTGATGGGTGTCATTTTCATAGTTTTTGGGGTAGCTATTACCGAATATGAGGTCAAAACTGAAATCCAAGATGGCGCCGACGAAAATTGTACATCTTTTCGTCATGGGTGTCATTTTCATGGTTTTTGGGGTAGCT
>CAJQZM010038647.1:8702-36175 GCA_907164665.1 Colias nastes
TCTACACATTGGACCAGTGCATGTGCCAACGCGCTTGCCAACGCGTTAGCCTATGTGTAGTGCCGGCATTATATCTAGCTACATCTGTTCTACGCAGTTATCCCCACCTGTCCTGCCCTTGCCCGCCTTGCAGTGCACGGCGGCCACGTTCCGCGAGTCGGCGTTGAGCCACGAGTGCACGTCTTCGCAGAACGGCTGGATCAGCTCGATGTTCGGCGGCGTGTGGTCTTCGAACGCGTATCGCACCACCTGGAAATTTGGAGCGGTTCGTTATTAACTATGATTTGAAGGAACACTGCAAATTGGATAAAATTAAAATAAAATATAGAAGCGATCATTAAAGGAAACATTCGCTTCACTAGTTTGTAATCCAATATTCTAAAATGCAGTTCCAGTAACAATACAAAGTATGTATAACTTAAATTAGTGCTAGGTTTAGATATTTGTAACTTAAAGTGATAGTACAAAGTACAAACTAAACAACATTACCAGCATCTGATGACACGCATTTCGCACCTACATAAGAATACTACTTCCTAATCTACGCACAAAATTACGATGCTAATATAGTTCCTCAGACGTCGGTAAATCGTACGCGTAGTTAAACTGTCATCGATCTATACAGTGATAATAACGAAAGATCTGTCTAGAAAATTAGCACCTCCATACCATACATAACCACAAATCATCGATACCCGCCAATAATCTATCGTGCAACCCAAACCGCCAGACCGTCGGACGTGCGAATGCGGTTACCGCTAACGCGCCCGTTCGCAGAAATTGCCTTTTGAATCCTGCGTGGAAGTCTGCGGTCTGTTACATTGTGTAATATGGTCATATGGGTGTCAAGGGAGAGCGAACATCCGCTATAAGTCACCTTTATTTGTTAAGGATATAAGCTCGTACAAAGTTGCGCGAGCGCGTACTTTGGACGTCATCAAGGCGTCTGACAGTTTATGTCATCGGTGTGTTCACGCGAAAATTGCGCTAAGTAGGGGAATACTAATTACGTCCAAGTGAAGAGGAAAGTCTATATAAAACTACATGCACGTGTGCACATAGTTTTGTTACCTTTGTGTTTACTCAGTCGATTATTGAAATAGTGCAACTCAAACATAATTATTTTTAGTTTCGTACTCCATCATCGTAATTGGTATACTATTTTTTCTTATAATTATGGCTTTTATAATTTAACAGCATTAATTTATTAGTGCCGTTAAAGTTTGCCATTTTATTAGCGCAGCAATGCGATATAATTCGATAAATACCAAAGGAAAAAGAAAGGAACATTGTTACTGAATAGTTAATCTAAATTTCTCCACAAGGCTATGGTATAATTATGTGGATATTCATTTACCGTACTAATAGCTTAAAGGTCACAAGGTAAGTACCTATATTTAATTGTGAATCATAGAGTGAAGACTTATAACGTAATGTTGGACACGGGGTATTTCACATGTATTCCTGTGACAAAAATACATATTACGTGGCTATTTTCTCATGGTAAAAAAAAATACAAAACTTCCAAGCATTCAAGATTTTTTTAAGTATCCCATCACTATCAGGCAAGTCAAACAGTGTATAGTACTTATGTAAACCGATGGCCCCTGTCCGAGTCCCGTGGGCGTGATTTCATAAAATCTCCACAAACGGCGTCCGCGGTCACGGTCGGGTCGTGTGACGTCACCGTGGACGCACCGGCGACGACGTCGTCCACGGATGCAGTGCTTTACTAATTGCATTCAATCTCGTCATGCACGAAGCTGGAGAATTCCTTCGCTTCAACGGTTTGGCATCTCTACAACTACCTAAAACCTAGTCGGACCGAATATTCGATTCGATCTAAAATTATTTTCACATCGCATAGCTCAAATCATACTAAAAATGTCTCATAATAAAGCTTATTATTTTTTTTTGTTAAACCGCGCTAGGTCGTAAATACTAAATACCAATCGTATTCAGAAAAATACTTTTCTATTTTATTATCCAAGATTGTATGATAAAATATATATATAGATAGTATAGGATAAATACCATCACGCTATTGACCCGTAGGGGGTCGAGCAAAAAGAAAATCATTGAGAACAAAAGCTGTAACGGTTGAGCAATGGCAGTGAGACGGCGCGGCGGAACAAACCACGACCAAAAAACACTAGTTTTATTTCATTTGACTTAAACGGACGTGTATTTAAAATATATCAACCCTGATATGCCCAGATGTTGCATTTTCTCTGACTGATTCATGCTTATTAATTTTCACTATTCCAGAGACGAAACAAACACATTAATAATTTATGCTCTACCAAACCAAAGTACGTACTGTGTAACATACCTTGTATCTCAGTATTGAGACCTCCGAGTAAGATAAATTTTAAGCGAACCATTAAAAAGGGCAAGAGAGTGCGAAATTTAGTACCTAGCGCACACTAAAAGTTTTGCGTTTCTGGCCACCCTTATAGGTTTGAATTGCGAATGTTATATTTTTTTAACATATTATGAAGTCTCATAAGTTGAGGAAAAAAAAATTTGGCGGGAAGCGCTTGTCAATTTTTTTTTATCTCAAGTTGAAGTTCGTTGTACGTAGCAAAAACGGAACTAACACGAAACAATTTTAGGGCGATGATTTTTGATGATTTTAGAAGTTCGCTTTCTCCGAAAGCTTGCACTGCTCGCCTTCAAAATACTTTTGGGAGGGAAGCACCTTATTTGAGCACTGTAAGGCATTGATATGCTGAATTTCATCGCGGTCGTATTTCTCTCCATGATGAAATTCGTGAAGGTCGACCCTCAACTGCGATCACGGAGGAAAATATGGCTACCGTCGGACGACTAATTTAAGAAAATTGCCATTTCACTTATTAGGAGATTCGAGGACATTTGGAGATTGGTATGAGCCAAATTCAGAAAATTTTACATAAACATTTCAAAGTTAGGAAGCTTGGTTGCCGGTGGATTGCTCCCAAACTCACTCCAGAACAAAAACGACATCGAGTAGATTGGTGTTAAGAAATGCTATTAAAGTACAATTACGGACATTCTAATGCCGTGTATAATATCGTGACAGGATATGTAATATGAATACATGGTTATATCAAGAAAGAAAACACCAATATTCTTTGTGGGTGTTTGAAAGTGACAGCAAACCAACCAAATTGAGGCAGGCGATAAGGGTCGGCAAACAAATGATTGCATTATTTTTCTCTAAGACGATTCCTGTCTTCTCTATCCCACTTGAGTAACAAAAGACTGTTAAAGCCGAGTGATACACCACTATTTGTTTGCCCAATGTCTTAGAAAAAATAAGAGAAAAGCGACCTAGAAGTCGCATCTTGTTGCACCATGACAGTGCTTCGGCGCACACCGCGAACAAAACAAAGTCATTTTTGGCTTCTGAAAACATAGAGCACGTGACCCATGCCGCACGCAGTCCCAACCTAGCACCTTGCGATTTCTTCCTTTTCCCAAAAATCTATGATTCAATGAGTGGTTCGACATTTACGTGGCCAGAAGAGGCCGTGGTTGCTTTCAAACAGCACGCAGAAAACATACCCTCGGACCAATGGTCCTCATGTTTCCAGAAATGATTTGAACGGATGAAAAAGTGTTTTAAATGTAACGGAGAATACTTTAAAAAGTAGTAAATATAATATTAGACAAATAAATTGTTTTATATATTAGTTACGCAAAACTTTCAGTGTGGCCCACGTACAATCTCTCCACAATAACAAATTCTCCGAGGTCCGAGCGATACATTTAACAAAAACATCCAGCGTCCAATGATCGCCGTGCCCAAACTACAGGACCAAAAAACATAAAAGATAAAAAGGAAAGGTACCCGTTTTTACCTGAGCCAACCCAAATCGCTGCGACAAAAAACCGGAAGATATTTTTTTCTACAATCTCTCTTACGAAAGCACCAGGACTGGACCTGTTTTATCATTTAGCGTTCATTTTATGAGAGGATAATCAACGTTCTCATGCGTTTGTTACAATTGGTTACGTATGTGCATTGTGCATATTATAAAAGCGACATTGCTGGTTTTTATATTTTGATGTTGCATTTATCTCTTAAAGTTAAAATGGTGTCTGTTTATAACATCGTATATTTTCCTATTCAACGCTACTATAAACGAGAAAGCTTTTTCGAATGGATGAATGTTTAACATGAAGTTGTTATATTGTTTCATATAACTCCATTACCCTTCTATGATGTACCACTCAAAACTATCAAAACCGCAAAAGTACTTCTATTCTACCCTCCTCAAAGCTAAAATACCTGCAAACAAAGGCTCCTTTTCTCCCACTCCAACTTCTCATTCAACTTCTCATTCAAGAAATCATGATTTTATGCCCATTTAGCAGACCTAACCCGTCTTTCACATTACACATCTATAGGAGATTACATAGATTACACCATTACACTTGTGGTATTCAAAAACCAATGCGCACACTTACACCACTCCGAAGCATTGTAAACCACTACCACAAGGGGGCTAAAACATTATGCAAGTATAATATTGCGCCCTCAGACAGTGATGGCCCTTCACAGGTGGATAACCTAACAAGCCCCCTCCAGCCCTTTGCGTTAAAACGCTTAGACATTTCAAGGTCTACATTATGACATTGTTGACTTGCAGCAGTTTGAGATAAGGGAAATGCAATTGTGAGAAAATGCAGAGAAGATATTGAGTTTTTACCCCGACTGCGCGAATTAAGGAGAGTTATGTAGCCAAGCATTATTCGTTGCGTTCGATTTTAACTTCAAAGCTAGCTTCTATTCTACCTCTTTGAGTCTATCATTTAGGAAAGATATCGAAAGATCTTTGAGAAAATTTGCTGTTTATGACGGTACATATAACAACAATACAACGGTACAAGCATAGTTTAGAGCGGTAGGCTTTAAAGATACAAAGAGCTTATTCATATTTCCCTTTGTGAAGTATAAACCTTTGAATCTACCCAATTGTCTAACAGCCATTTAATTTGTTTGATTGAAATGTACATTTTCTTCGAATAAATCTTGTACTAGACAATTATTTGAGATACATTAGGATAATATTTAAGATTTCAGTGCGATTAAGATGGCTAAAGATAGCTTTTATCTGAGAAAACGGAACCGCCTATCGGTCGAATGGCCCGGATAAATCCGTCTTGATAAAAGTACCTCTATAAAGATATTCAAAAAGACACTTTAAATATTTCTATTTAATAACTGTACTTAAAGTAAAATCATATTTTAATTAAGTTGATTCAAGTGGATTTATGGAAATGGAAAACCTCATGACATTTATCGATAAAAATTTCCCAACTATTTCAATACTTTAGAATTTTCTTTCAGTTAACTGACAACCCTTACAGCTTTATTTCTACTTAATTCTACCTCAGATATAACACCTTTTACCAGTACTCTGAAACGCTCAACTGAAAGAAAGCGATCAAACCGTCAATATAAAAAATCATATTTATTAGAAAAACTATCTCAATAGGATCACCCTATACAAGAATACATAGAACCACATAAGTTACATAATTCACACCATGGCAACCCGCGACACATAAAAATAAAACATTACCATACGTTTCAAATCTAATTTCATTTAGCGTTGTCGCCTTCGCGGGGCTTCCGAGATTGATTCGCAGAGGCTTTATCTACAACTATACTGTACTATAGTGCCGTAATTACTCGGTAAGATTCCGTCCATTCAATTATTACTTCATTAGGAGCGTCGCGCTAAGGTTAAAAGGTTTTCGGTTGTTAATGACCTGAAGAGCGTGATATTCTAATGTACTTATGTTTTATAGATAGAATAGATGAACGCTGATCCACTTTACATCGTGAGCGAGGATAGCGTGATTTTTCTGCGAATGACAAAAGAAAGTCTATGCTTTTTACTGATTAAGACCATATGAAATTGCAAATCATATCAAAGATTTTGAAACTAAAACAAAAAATTAATTGAATGAAAATGAATGATGTTAACAACAAAAGCCATGTGATAATCGTAAGTACGCTTATCAGAGTAAATTTATTTATTTCTGCTCATTTTACAAAGAAACATCCTGCATTAACATTAATACTCTTGTAATTCTCCTGTTGGAGGGGATCAATCCAGTATCCACGTTTAAAAGGCAATAATAACCTTTTTATGTTATCTCACAGTACCAGCACTACTATTGCATAATTACTGTGTCCTTAGAAATTAGTATAATGAAAATAATTTAACAAGCAGACTCAAATTACGTTTTCTTCATTCAAGGAAAATAAATTACTCTAACCTTTGTACTAATCATTCTAGATTTTACATTACGTCATCAACAATTACACTACAAAGGAAAAGAATCCATACTAATATTATAAATGCGAAAGTAACTCTGTCTGTCTGTCTGTTACTCAATCACGCCTAAACTATACTGAACCAATTTTCATGAAATTTGGTATGGAGATATTTTGATACCCGAGAAAGGACATAGGCTACTTTTTATCCCGGGAAAATGACGCAATCCCGGAAATCCCACGGGAACGGGAACTATGCGGGTTTTTCTATGACTGCGCGGGCGAAGCCGCGGGCGGAAACCTAGTTTCTAATAAATTCGAAATTGAAGTCTTTATTCCTACAATTTTGTTTAGCACAAAAGCTCTCGAAGCTACCTGAATCACAGGAATTTCAGCGCTATAAACTCCTGAATCCAACTTTGATCCTAAAGGTTAACTCGTCTACGCAAACGGGATATAGCGGCGCGGTGATAATAGGAACTATCGGACTTTGAAACTAGACATTAAAGCAATTAAATTATCGATTATTGATAACGCTTGATTAAGCGCGAACGGTAATATAATTATTCATCCGTCCGTTCTCCGTGCGGTTTATTTTAAAATGGACATTTAGCATCGACCGCAAAATTTATTGACCGAACACTTACGTCGGGAGGGATAGATATTGCAACTTACACGGAGTATAAACGTTAAACTAAGAATAATTTTATAAGCGCATTCGAACTATTTAACAATCTATCACCGGTTGGAAAGATTGCTTCTACCGAGAAAGCCCGGCAAGAACTCGTGTAGCGGTGTGACTAATATTTCTGAGAATATTCATAATTCAATCAAGGTGCAATTACTGCAATCACTTATAGTTTAGTAGTTGTTGTGAGAACCAAATAAAGACCATTTTATTATTATTATATTATTATTTAGTTATTTTCCAGGTACGGGCGTCGGGCGGTGCGTGTCATGTCCGACAATTCTACAATGTTGCATACACAAGTGGCCATATAAGTGTTGTCACGCTGTTCAATTCTCTGAGCTCGATCAATAGACGGACGGACTGTACGACTGTTGGCTTTATTTTCTTGAGTTGTATCTATGCATTTTATTGTCATATTTGATGATGGATCAATTTTCTTTGTTTCTGTACTGTCAATTAAGATAATACCTTTGTTAAGGTAGTACTAATGTTTTCTACATTGTTGGTACAGAAATCGAATTTCATTCTAGCCAATATATTTTAATATTAAAAACTAAAAGGAAACAAGAGCAAGGAACATAACCATTTAAGGAAACCACGATCCCTTCATTTTCCTTCCCGTCTTCACCATCCTAGTTCTTAAGTCTGTGATACAAACCAATGATTTCATTTGCGGATTCACGTCGAACAAAATTCACCTCTTTCCTCTAATTAATAAGATGACCAAATGGATCTTCCGAAGCAAGTGTCACCTAGCGCATTTTAGATTACAGAACAAAGTTTACTGAACATACCTACTGTGGAAATAAAGGGAAGTGTGAACTGGGACTTGAAATTAGGATTTTGTTCACAGTATCTTGAAAAATCGCTAATGCATTATTTACGGATACTTCAAATGTATCATTTAAGTTATCCTCAATTTACACAAAATTACTAACACGTAATATAATTTATTTAGTTTGTTTTATGTACGGGAAAATCATTTTTCCCTATTCGGTGTTTCCGTGGCAGATAAAGTTTTAGGGAATTCGACGTTTCTATGAAATCTCATTGATGTAAACGTTTATAAATATGTTTGGGTATAACCGCACAATATCTGAGCGGAATTAGATTGAAATACAGGAAAAAATTCAGATACAGAGAAACTCTTTAACAGTACTCATTAACTCTGGAACAATGTCACGGACGACGAGTTTGCATTAATGTTGTAAATGCGAAAGTGACCACTTGTACCTACCAAAGATTGACATAAATATATATGAAAAGACTTCTTTTACACTATTCCAGTATATAATAAATTCTTCCAACCATGTCATACGAGTCGATACACGCGCAAAACACACGCAGAATACATTTACTCCCATTGTTTTATAGACAGTCACTTTTCCGTACGAACGGTCTAGTCTGACTTTCTGACTCACAATACAGTTGTAATATATGTTAATACGTCAAATGCCTACGTGTGTTATGGCACGGCAAAAAAATAAACTTTATTACGAACCTTATTATGCAACCTTATGTAAAGGACCTTTGAAAGACATTGGGCGGTTTTCAACTAGATGCCAACGACACGACATGACAGTATTATGGTCATTAATTATAAAAATATATGATGAAAAATATATTGCGCACGCAAAATTGGATAGAAAGGATTTTTTTAATTAATAAATGGCTTTTTTCACCATAATATGAATATTTGAAATATATCTCAGGGCTCACCGTGAGTCAACAAAATTCTATTCACCAATTCTGTCCTTTTGACTTAAAAATGTATAATTTTATGTATATGTTCATTTCAGTTCAGGAGCGTTACAAAACGACCTTGATCTTCTCTTCGAAACATATCTCTACAATTTTCCCCAACATCGCAAGATGCAACGCGTCTTCACTGAAATAAGATGCATTTTGACTCACACTTCTAATACGTCATATTAGCACTGAAACATCGCGCCATCGCGGCTGCCGTATCACCAACGTCTAGTGGAAAAACACCCACTGAACATAATAAATTACCCAATGCATCTTGCCGATAAATTATACCTTCAAACGGCACACGAACGAGGATATTTTTCAAATTTCTATTAACAAAACGATCGTGACTCGATAGCTCCGCGTCATCCGCATGGCAACTGATGAAATGGCATTTTGGTTTTATGCATTTTTTATCGCTATAGGAAGTCACCCGACGTCACTTAATTGGAAGTAAAGTTCGCCGTTTGACCAACAATAGATATCATTGCATGCCAGACTAATTCGTGTTTTATTTTTGGAAGCAATCAATTAACTGAACGAGGGGATTTTCTTCAAGTGTACGTACGTACAAAATAAACAAAGAGAATAGTATATTTTTCTCTTCAATTACTCGTGAAAGCCAGGATTGGAGGCGTAACCATAAACGTTATCCCGTATCGCGTATTCCCGATTGCGTCAAAGCTTTATGTGCATTATTTAACTGTACTCCACGGCATCCGTTAAGTATTTTTTAACCTCTACCGTTAAACTTGCCACGACACTTACTTGTTAGTTAGAAGTTTAGCAAAAACTATAGAACCTATTAAATTACATCAAACTATGTGTCCAGTAGACATTTCTTTCTAGTCATGACCTATCGCTATCTCCTATTCAAGGAAATATCTAAGGAGAAACCAAAATTTTGTCGTGCAATATCACCAAATATAGTAGAATCAGAATGTTGTAAATTGTAATATCAAACTGAACCAATTTAATAAAGGGGTAATTTAATTCTCGTTAAGGAATTATAAAGTTATTACGACAGCTGTAGGTATAATTACTACATATTACAATAATTGTGTCTGAAAATCTTTCCTGCTTTGAGAATAGTAAATGTATACTAGATAAGAAATCGTTACATTATTATTGCTCTTAGCAACCCGTGCCGTCCAAACATGTCTGAAACTTGAAATTACAGCAGGCCAAAAGAGCAAATCGTAGTCTATGCAAAATGTTGAAAGTACTAAAACAGAAATTATATTATTTATGCTTATACTGCGTGAGTTCAAATACATACTTAAATATAGGGTGCCTGACATAAAATTATATATTACTTGATTATCCTGGTATTTCTCTGTCGTGAGTGCGCACACGTACCAAATCAAATTTTCTACTTTTAACCAATATTCATAGAAGCGGTGAAAATTGTACCTACCGCTATATTGAATCAAACATGATCTTATTCGCAATCTACTTTCCACGCGACAAACATTCGTAGGGAATTAGGCACTACTCAATACATGAGTATTACCTAGGTATTTCACATCTCTTTTATAGATACATTTATTGTAAGTCATGTTCATGAGCCTTCTATGCACAGCTTCTATGTCCTCCTAGACCGAGTTTTTTTGCTAGCTGCTAAGCTAGATCTTCACACAAATTTATAGATAAAATAAAGTATATTACACAGTACTCACCCTCTGATGAAACTTGGTCACGTCGTACGACCGCTCCGAGCACAGGTTGTATATCTTGTAGTGGTCCTTGTGCATCTGCTCCAGGAATCTGTACACCTCGTCTATGTGGTTCCTGTACACGCCCTCCAGCTTCTCCGCGGGAAACCCCATCGCTATTAGCCTGTCCGTGATATCTGTGTACGCTCGTTAAGGAGGTATTGATGAACACACGTATGAACAATGTTTTAATGTAGTTAATAATTAAAGGACGTTAATGTAAATTTTTAATATGGACGATAAGGTAAATTTGTAAAGCGGCAGTGCCATTAATTTTATGTTCATATTAGCGTAGTTTCTTATTCAAATTATAAAGTAAAAAGAAACTGCGCTGAAAATAACTACGGGCTAGGTCAAAAATATACAACCTAGGTATTTATTTTATAATTTTTATGAATCTACTATTGTAGATTAATTAATTGTAATATATTCATTAGCAAGAAATATAATAAAAAGCCAAGTTATTTTTGGGTGTGTGCAAAAAGTTTGTCCTTGGATAGACACATTAATTTTATCAGTTTAAAATAAAGAGGTAAGAACCATTTATAGAGACGATTGTGCAAATTATAAAATTGCATAAGTAAGTAACATAAAAATTACCAATTTTACTTTATCAGTACATTTATAATTTCATTGATAAAACTGTAGCTAAACTCGTTTGTCCTATACATAAAAATAAACTTTTGGGACGTGAGGTTTTGTCGAAAAGGTGCAATTAAGGTTGTCAAAAGTTTTTAGAAATGCATTTTGAAATTTAAAAACATTAAATGGCTTTATAGGAGACAGAAATAGATCAGAACAGAAATTGATTTTGTAAAAATTTAATATTAGTTTCAGGATTCAAAGATTAAAAATGCAAAAATATCATTTAATTCATACAAATATGAAATAGTCAATGTTTCAAATTCCCGAGAACTATAACATAAGTGCACAATTTCAACAAATAGGTGTTTTGTTTGATCAAATAAACATCTTATTTACATAAATAACGCAGACGATAAAAAGAAACAGTTTCGAAAAATACTTTTCTCTTAATTTAGGTACGCTACATTTTCCTAAACTAAGCTTTGGCAACCCTAACTGGAATTATGCATATATATAATTATTACACATATTTACGCAAATTGCGGAACGCTCGTGACTCTGTGAAATTAGGATTTGAGTGCGAAATCATTGATTATTTACATTGTTGGGGTTCGTGTGTCGGCTAAAATATATCATGTATGTGCTAGTTAGGTTTAACCTCAACACTAAATTTACCGATATAATGATTATTTTTATTGCCTATTTCTGTGATGCTAAATATAATATTGACTGTGGCATTACGATGACCCTCTATATTGTATTATTTTAGGCATTTGAATGTAAGGATGAAAGGAAATGAAGTTTTTCTTAAGTTGCTTAATTAAAATTATTTATAGTAAGCTTAATATTAGTCAGGTTGTCTTTCCTGCCTTTTTCTGAAGATTTTAATAATTCAAGACGGAATATTGAAGTATGAAAAAGATGTATCTGAATCTCATGTATGCATGTCTATGTATGTATAATCTGTCGGGGAACTCAATCTCAAAATATAAAAAATAATACATTTCAAAACAATCAGGAAAAGTTTTTCGCGTGTTACCCAATCCTCGAATCCCGAGACGACTACACTTTTAACATCTCGCGTCTCGTAATGTTACAAATTCTCTCTTACAGTCTTACACATCTATTACCCCACTGCGGATTGCGATTGGCCCGCCGTCTCTGCCGTCGTTAATTAAACGAAACCTACGCTTGGAAATTGAAGAATTTACAACGATTTTACTTAAATCATTCATTTCACCTATTATGTAACTTGGCTGTTAATTAAGTTGCAGTTTTTATATGCTACAAAATAATCATCGTTGGTTAAAAACAAAAGTCAAGTTAAAAATAAAGTGTTCGTAAAATAGTTCGTCATATCACATATGATATTAAGTTTTAGAGCATTCAAATGCGTTTTAAATGAGATTTTTAAAGAATAGAAAAAAAAATAGATCACGAGACGGGATTCGAACCTACGTCTTTCGCCTTTTGTCATAGTTCATCATGTTATATGCACGTAAATGAGACGAGCAGCTATATTTTATATTTATTCGCTACCTTTTTTTATGAATAGCATACACTCGTGACTTCCAATGCAAGACAGCGGTATGCACCAAAGCAGCTAAATATATTTTACGTAATATACTTACGTAAAAATATTTAAAAAACGACCCAGACAGATTATAGATAACCATCTACATCTTTTATGTGCAAACTTACAAACTTTACCTCTATATAAAGTGTTAATAAGATAATACGGAGTTGGACAGACCTGCAGACACTTGATAAGTTGGAATCAACAAATATTTTAATCTATTGCCAACTTTAACTTACTCTCTAATACACACTGGATAATGCTGCATAATAATAATAAAAAAACACTGCATAATTCGCCAATACATAATTGTTATGTTACTTTTGCGTTAAGGAGTAACAACAATCTTCAGCTACATAGGTACAATTTGCTATTTACCATTATATCCTACTCCTTTCAATAAATGTGTAGTACTGTATTTAATCTATAACTACACTAAAAACTTTCTTTCCTATCGCATCAGCTTCAAATCTGCCAAACAATTAAGACATCCAAGTGTTCTCGATTCGCACGCGAACCGAATATGAATATTTAATACCACGTTCCGTGTCGCAACCGAGGTTTTTCTATGTTAATGGCGTCTAGGATCATTGTGAAATTAACAGTTTCGTCTGGCGATGCGATGTCAACACGAGTTCAAAGTTAATGGTGACCGGTTTGATGGTATTGTCTCTCCGATCGGTTTGTGTCCGATGCTGTCTATACATATCTATCTAAACACCTGTGTGCGTGTTTTTGTATGTTGATTAGAATTCCCGTTTTTTAAGCTATAATGAGTTATAAAACAGTATGCAGTCTGATTGATGGTATGGGTAAATATTTGTCGGTATGGACCAGTTTCTCAGATGGGTAGCTTGATTTGAAATTGAGTCACTTGGTGTTAAATGTGGGGTAAATACTAAATATCTCAATTCTAAAATGCGTTAAATTAGAATTGGTAGGATTAATTGCGAAAACGACTGCAGTGTATAAGACAGATTTCCAAATGGATGATATTAGTACGTCTACGACATTATTTATTTTTATGCGAATTCCAGCAACATCGGTGTTGGCCCGATCGTTTGCCGTTTGGTTTATAAATGTATAACATTTATGTTTGGAGTAGAAGTATAAAGTAAATAGTAATTTTCACAACGTAGTTCAGCATATAAGTTGTATCCTTGAAATACGGTGCCTAGCGACTAGCTATTGATCGCAATGTCAAGTCAACTTCTCTCGCCAGTCACCCATCATGGAACCTTCTAGAAGGCTGTAATTAAAGGCCGCCGCTTCACCCATAAGACACAACAAAGTTTAACTCATTATTTCGCCTAGACCCGTAAACAGCTGGCCAACCGCATAATGTGAGCACGACAACCTCGACGCGTACTAACTATTCAGATAGCGGTTACAACACCGACGTGTGTACAAAACCAAATTCTCAATTAGCCATACAGACTGCATAGACGGCCGGCACGATGTTAAGGTGCGCGCACATAACGCTCTATCGAACCAAAAGGTAGACGACAATCTTGCAATACTAACTAGCTAATAGACAAGTCAGCAGCTTCCTCGTCTGCAATGATTCGATACTCAAAGTCACCGAGTCGAACAATTTAATGTCTTCCCTCTCCAATTGGTATAGAATCAATTAGCGGACTAAGTTTTAACTGAATTCATCAACTTGAAAGTTTCGTTTCAATTTAAAGCAATTTATATTTAAATGTCTTTTACGTTCAGGATATTAATTTAAAAAAAAATGGTCAGAATTTAAAGTTTTAAAAGTTAAAATTGTTTTTTATGTGGAGAAAGTGAAAGCGTCAACAATGAATAACTATTAATTGCTAATGTTTCTAGTCTAAAAATAGTTTATTTCAGATAATAAAATGGACACAATAATTTATAAACAGGTCCAACCGCTACTCTCACTCGCGAAATTAATTCGAATCAAAGTCGAGCGGGTCAAAACTCAAAAGCAACGTTAATTAACAATATTGAAGGGCGTCGAACAACGGCTACGCTCAAATCTGATCACACCCTTTGGTGCGGTCGAGTCGTAAAACTTGAAAATTCCTGCATTATTTACGCTTTGACAACTTTATGGGGGAGCAGTGTCACATAAAAATCATACAATTTATTCTAATTTTACAATGCCCGATAAAAATTTCACCGGTCGCGGTGGTAGAGCGATTCGGGGACGCGTGACGTCACATTACTCACGTTTTGTTTAAGAGCGGATATTATGAAATCGAGATGTGAAATTGAAGTCGATATTGCGATCAGTCATACGGCGACTCGTGTTCCATGAAAAGGTACACTTATCGCTCTCTCGTGCAAACTTGATTGACAGAATCCGTTTTCACAGTATGACGGGGAAAAGATATAATCTACGTATCGCAACAAAGGACTTCCTTCAATACACAAGTGTCTATTATTTAATTTATAATATTGCAATAGAACCGGTAGTGAAAATTCAATTAGGTATACCAGTGTACTGTCCACCTACCCATATCCTCACATTCTCTGTAAGTTGTTAAACATAACTAACAGATATAAATCTGTTTCTTTTTATAGATTTACAAATACATCACCGCGAACGAACAAAACAGCACCTACAACATAACAACATGTACGCTGAACATCGATTTCAAAACATCGTTCAATAAAAGACAAAATAAGTCGCACATAACACCCCCATTACATAAAAGACACATCAGCGATTACACTACACACGTATCAAATTAACAGAAGCGTAAAAGCATTAAAACAAAAGGGCATCGTTTAATAAGCTTTAAAGACACGTCTCGACGTCAACAGATAAACGGTGCAACAACCTAGCCGATCCAATTACAATAAACGCGCGTTTCCACTTGGCGACGCGAACGAACGGTGTACTGCGGACTGCCGTGCTGTGAGCATGTGAACATCTGCCCTTATTTGTTGAGTGTATTCAATAAAATAACGTTCCGAATTGTTCTACCGTTTTAATGTATTAGCTTTTGCAACGTGAGGATACCCTCACTTCCTTTAATTCGGATGCCAATAACGTTCATCGATACATGTGCGCCTTCTACTCTCATTCTTTTTCATTCTTAAGATCAGACATCTTTTATCTGAGTTAGGTATATAATATCGTATTGTACTTCGGTACTACTGCATCTTGACCAACGTAAAAAACTATTCTCCCCATAATTTTCAAAGAATCACGATCGAACACAAAACCAATGGCACAACGAACACTAGCCACTACATCAATTAGCCCTCCAATTAATACCCGCCACAGTTCACCAACTCACGAAGGCGTAAATCAAAACGCGGCATAAGTCATCGTGAAAAAAGGGATTATCCATTACGCTCTGTGCACGTACGATGCACACTCATGAATCACCACAGGTGACCCAGATATCGAGTAAGTTATTGCCTATTCACAATGTGGGTTAAAAGATCGCACGTAAGCTCCTTGCGACAATTATAAGATTGGGAACGAACGCAGCGAGTCGGAATTTGATTTATTTTTATTTTTCGCGCGTCCCCAAAATCCAAATACATACTCATCCACGGAATGAGATACGTATAACAACAATAATTATTATTGTACATACGTGATTTCGGTAAGTCCTATAATAGCCGTTCAATAAAATAAATTGTTCCAAATTTGGAGATATTATGAAGAAATTTTGTCTTTAAATAAAAAGCGAATTGGTTTCTGCGAGACGCAATGTGCTCTCATAAACAATCGTATTAATTACGAAAACCATTAAATGGATTACGAATACGATACAAAATGAAGTCGGTTAAAAACCACTGATTTCAGCCCTTTCAATAACTTGGGTGTATTTGCATTAACCAGCATGCAGGTGCAGTATCTGTGGAATCACGGAGCGTGTCTTAAAAACATACCAAGCAAACATTAAACAGTTAAATTCATTTTTGTTAACATTTGCGAGTCTGAATAATAACTTTGGCGAGAATAAAAGAAAAATACCTACAGCACCGACCGTAGCAACCAACGTGTTTCAAAAAACAATGACTTATTTCACTTTTCGCCGATAAAAATCAGCGGAAAACCAACAGAGTAGAAACGGCGGAGTTGGCAGGGACCGAAAAGTGCATTAATTTTAGATGTTTAAATTTGGTTAAAATATTAAAATGTATTCGTGCCAAACTCCGCAACGAGCCCGTGCGAGAATCATGAATATTTAGTTTCATGCATGCATCGTACATTTATAATAATTTACTAGCATTTTGCATTTTTATTTGACTAACTACCTAACTGTAGGCCGTGACGATGCGCATGCACTTTGTATTGTCTGCTTGCATAAAGGACGACTTCAATTTATTTTCAAATTCAAATTTCCACATATGAATTGAAATATGCATATAAATGGTATCTTTTACAAGATTTAATACTAAGAAGTATTTTCTTAAAACAAAATCGTGATCACGCTCGGCTAAATTACTTAAATTTCCGTGTCGGGTTTAAGAATAATTACTAATGAATAAATCACGGATTAAATACTTTGCAACCTTCCTAATTCTTATTTATTTTATTCCAATAATTTAATAAATTAATCTAGAATAATCGATGTCAGGGCCATAAGGAGAGCCTAGTAAGCCATTAAGGGACAAAGTACTATCTTTGTCGTACCTATATTCTTTAATAATACCTTGATTATATTGGTCCATGATAATTATTCATTAGTCGCTTCTATTTGTACGAAAGTTCCTGAATTGATGGACAGACTTGCATAAAACTTAATTGTCCGACGATGGTTCAAAATTCACAATGAAATTATGTCCATCTAACAATATAATATAATCCCGCTAAAACCCGTCCCAAGCAGGTTGTATATAAATAAATAATAAATACGATGACCATGTAATTATAATTGAACACTCCATTAACATATGATGACAATTATAAATTTCAATAAATGTAACGTTATGATTACATTTACAAAGCTTTATAAATACATCTGGAAATCCTTGACTGCATAGTTCCGCCCTCATTTAATAATATTATCTGCTAGGTCATCGATAGGTTTGCCATGAGGAGTGTTGAGAACCATTCTATAAGATAACCGTTAAGGCTTTTGCTGACTCTAGATATTGTTAGGCTTCGAACAGACTAGTTTTAAATACCTATACTAATAATATAAAGCTGAAGAGATTGTTAGAACGTGATAATCTCGGGAACTAAGGGATCAATTTCAAAAATTCTTTCCGAGTTATCTTCGAGTGCAATAGATTACCACGGGCGAAGCCGGGGTTCACTAGTATACATGTTATTAGTTATTTACTTCAGAGTACTAGGACGATATAAATAAAAATATAATATGTATCGTGTGCCTTTAGACAGTTTAATGGAAAGAATTAGAACAAATTAACGCATTGCGACTTGTTTGCGAGTCGCTTAGCAGAGGCGTTGTTGCTAGGGCGAAAAGGCGTGCGATTATTTTGAAGAAAATTGTATTCAAAAGCATCACATATCTATTTAAAATTTTAAAACACTTTTTAATGGATATAAACCCCTATGCATTCCAATATAACATTTTTGTACTATATGGTGTTCATTAGGTAAAGGAAGGAATTTTGAGGGTGCTGCTGACCTTCAAAATTCGAACTCTCATCAATGCATCCACAATTAACAGATGTTTCTTGTCGTTATGTCAACTATTCTCTGATAAAGAACATCTTTGGCTCATCACTACATAGTATAAAACAAAGTCGCTTTCTCTGTCCCTATGTCCCTTTGTACGCTTAAATCTTTGAAACTACGCAACGGATTTTGATGCGGTTTTTTTTAATAGATAGAGTGATTCAAGAGGAAGGTTTATATTATGTATAATAACATCCATTAAATAGTGGAGAAGTACTGTTATTTTTGAGGTTTCTAATGTGATGTCGTAAATAATTACATTTTTTCCGCTTACATTGCAAACGCAGGCTGAACCCTACGAGTTTTATCAAAATAATGTACTAAGTATTGTACACATTGAAAAGGTCTACAGAAAAGTCCGTGATGGTATATGTCTATCTCTTATGGATAACCCACAATAACTTTTTTTTGTCATTTCCTTTTTACGACAAATAATGGCTAATTTTCGAAGCGATTTTAACCAATACAGCATTAATCCTTAACCAATTAAATACCTTGAATACATTGTTCATTTAATATAGATCTATATGGCCCTTTACACCGTATGATTTAAGTGAATATTTTCGAAGATATTACAGATTTAAAAATTGCGGGACGTAGCGTTTGCGGCGGTACCGGCCGGCCGCCCGGCTATATAATATTTTATACCCGTGCGAAGCCGGAGCGGGCCGCTATGTTTTTATATACAACGTTCACAGTATTTCTGTAGTGTATTTAGTATCAGCATTGCACCCGTGCGAAGCCGGGGCGGGTCGCTAGTTTTTCGATAAATGAGCTATCTAACACCGAAAGAATTTTTCAAATCGGACCAGTAGTTTCAGAGTTTAGCGCGTTCAAACAAACAAACAAACTCTTCAGCTTTATAATATTAGTATAAATTAAGACAAACACGAAACAACTAGAGAATATCACTACATAGTATAAAACAAAGTCGCTTTCTCTGTCCCTATGTCCCTTTGTATGCTTAAAAGTTAAATCTTTAAAACTACGCAACGGATTTTGATGCGGTTTTTTTAATAGATAGAGTGATTCAAGAGGAAGGTTTTAATATATAATTTATTAGGTTTTAGATAAAGCGGGCGAAGCCGCGGGCGGTAAGCTAGTTTACTATAAAGCATGAATCATCGTAATACGTGACGCTCATCTCGTATAATCCAAAATACTCATCTTTCTACATCATTGTAAAAACTATCCGTACTAATTGAACCCTGGATAATCAATTGGGTTTTATATTAATTAAAATGAAAATTCTCATCAATACACCTGAACAGCTGATAAAACATGGAAATTAAACCTGCATTCAATTAATAACAAAGGCGAGATAAGCTTCGATTAGATTTTGTGCTTTAATTCATTTATTTCGCAAAAACCTATTAAATGAATTGCATTCACACGATAAAGCGATCATTTATAATCAACTAATGTATTAGAAAAATTGATAAAACTCGCACCTTAATAAGCATTAGGTAACTCATGACAATTTTGATTTTACGATACCGGTTTCAAACTATTCTAAAATCTAAAGCAATAAAATTTAAAATCACCATAAAAACAGCAGTGCGTGTGCAACCTAAATTAACAAGCCGTATAGCTTTATACAAACGCTGTATCCGAACCATTGGTCAAAGTCAAATCGTAGATCGCTACCACGCCGCGTTCGCAACCCAAAATTAGAAGAAAGCGTACTATGCGTAAAAACTCCATTCCTATTTTAAGCTATAGGTACCTACACTCCAACTAGCGACCAAATCGTACGGAACAATTAGGGTTGCCAAAACATCCATAAAAGAATACTGCCTCTCGAAAATTATAAGGCTTAAGAAACAAAAAACAACATAGTATAACACGATTAAACATAAACAATATTCTAAATTGCAACTAATGCAATTTGAAACAGTTATTACATGAAGGTACGTATGCAGGTGATGTACCTACAATGAGCTCTACAACATAATTGATTTATTCTAAGCAACACGTCCTTTAAGAATTATACAGTATAATGAAACACCCACAACAATCTGTACGTGAAATCGTGTACCAAACTACTCTAACTAGGTACTAATATTCTTCTTAAAGTGCCTTCTCCTGAGGAGGTTGGCGATCATTAGGGCTATTTCAATTTTGGAAACCGCTGTTCTGAACAATGATTTAGTGCTCTTCTCCAGCCATTGACGAAGATTTCGGAGCCATGATAACTACTAATATGGTAAGAATATTCCACTATTGCCCTATACATACTACATCTCTTTATGTCAAACGCGTGGCAGCCCTACCGCACACGTCCGCCGCAGTGCGCGCGCGGCCCAAAAGTTAATTAAGAACACGTTTGCGCACTATGTAAATCATCGCTGTTGCCACGCGAGTTTCATTTCACTATTGTGCGGCGACCTTGAGCTAAGCGAAGCTTTAAGTGCGTTGCCACTGGCCCGTACATTCGGCTTGGATCATTTATTCCGAGTTGGATGTTACTACCGACTTTTATCCCGCGAATTGCATAAGTTGAACTTGAATTACTTATTATGTTTAAAGTGAGATTACTTGGTTGGCGTAAACGTTGTATTTTAATTAATCTAAAAAGAACAAATGTAGAGAGATTCTTATCGACTCGTTTTATGTAGAAACTACTTTCCGAACCAGTACATTGCATGGTTACGATGATTCAAAAACGCGTCTAAGTAAAATCGGAAAATGTGCGTTTGAATAGGTGTTGACTGTTGCATTATTATAATAAACAAACGTTTGTCTACTAAACAGAACCAAGGGACTAATTCAATCATAAAAGTTATTCTTGCTGTTTTATGAAACTTAAGCTGCGAAATCATTATTTAATTTTCATAGTAGCATCATTGTCCATCTCAATTAAATTTTGTTATCCTTACAATAATAAAAAAAAACTTACGATCCATTCCGATGATCTCATTAACATAATGCCATTGGTTTAATCTGTAGCAATGATCAACTTTTATAATTAATTTATGGCAATTAATCAAAGCACAGCCATGGGGGAGGCGGGGCTAAGACACGTATTTCGGCTGGTTATTAATAAATATACAAATGCATATTTCATCCGCCATACACATTTGATTTCAAATGGATGGCGATTTATAAGTGTTAAAAATTATTCCTATAAATAACATCGTTAACCACGCGATCCGAAGATTTATAAAAAAAAACACTGGCCCGAACGATCTTTACTCGTGAGTCGTGACAAGTTTGACGGATAAAACTGAAATAATTTCTCATTTGGGCCGATATATCATTATTATCGTCGAGTTAATAAATTACATCGTTGCCGCTATAGCGATTTCCAACAACCAACGTTCATTTAACGATTAGGAAAATGTAAATTGGAAGTTATTATACGGCATAGGAAGCTGGAGTTAATTAAAAAATATAGATAATATTTATTTAAATTCGAAGACAAGAATGTTATTTTTTATAATCTCACACAGCTCAACGGGTTAGAATAGTTAAGTATTAATATTCTATTAGCATTGTAAAGAGTGGTATGCGCCTACACGAATGTAGGCCGTGCTGTCAAAACGCGTAATAAAGTGGCTGAAATATGTCCAAAATTTACGATCTTTTAATATTAAATACGGACGTGGTAACCACACGCATATACATCGGGTCGTTGGAGATATTTGTGAACAGGTAGCGCGGACGGACGGACAGTTGTTACGAATAACTTTGCGGATTATCTGAACCCGGAGCGATCACATATGTAATTAATTATGTTAATATGGTTTTATATACACTAATCGCAAGTCGATGATCCGATTTATGTAAATAGAGTTTAATCTGGATTATCGCATACAACTCTTGAATAGATTCAATAAAGACCTCATTGTTGGAAAGTATTCTATGCAGAGTAACATTTTTATTTTATGCAATGAAACACCTATAGGTTTTCTATATGGTACTTATTAACAATAAGCTGAATGGGTTCTATATCTATTTCTGATTCAACATTATAAGAATTATAATTGCACTAAAATCAAAAGCAACATAATTTTCTATGGTATCTCACGCATCTGACGTAGATATAACATCGCGCTGCACGCACTTATGACGGAATAAAAAGAAAAAGAAAAACTACAAATTGGTAATCGAGGCGACTCTTAGTATATACGTACACTGTTAGAATATTTATCCTATCTTGCTTTATGCTAATCAATTGATCGATAGTGTGATACTGTCGAACTCAGTCCAACATTGCATATTGCCAACCCAATTAAACGTGATATTATATCCTCTCCGACATCCACGACGGCCGCGGAGGAGCGAAGAGCAACTTGCGAATAACGTCATACAGAAGTCGCGTCGACGTCACAGCCTTGCCACGCCTTCGCCACGCTATCGCCAAGGGCGCGTGACGCAAGGCCACCGTGGCGAGTTGCCACCGCGGATTGACGCTGAAGAATACCATTACTAAAATAAATTACGCACAATATGTAGGTGACATTTAATTGAAAAACTTCCAATTTCACTACATAATATCTCGCGAGAAATTCCAACTGGTTAACATTGTAAAGCGGCCTTGTTATGAGGCTGTGTGCACGGGCGACGCGAGATTCTTGCGAAGTTGCGAACATTCAGCGGGCCAAAGGTAAAACACAATTGTAACATAAACTTGATGATTCGCGAAAGTAACGTCTAACATAATTACTTATATGTTTATTGCTTTCAGACTTCTCTCATAACTCACGCGCCCCAAAGGGACGTTCTGTTCTTTAACTCAATTTCGTATAACTGTTAACGAATCACCTTTCTTTATGTTGCTCTAAGAAAATACAAAGCACACTGAAAATAAGAGTAACGATGTAATGTATTTTTATTATGAACGAGATGCTTGGTTTCGCACGGCCCACGGGTGTATAAATTTAATAAAGGATACCAAAGATGGATAATATATTTTCACTCCAATTTTAAAACTTTTTCCTATTTTTTTTTCTAAATCAAGCCTTGCCACGTCAATTTTTAACACCAGAATACAAATAATAGATTTACACTGAATTTCTTATATAACATTATTAACCTGAAACGTACCTACACTTTGAATAGCCCTCGTATTTTGAAATGAAAAGCCAAACACGACGCCACGCTCGCGACACTTATTAGCAGGCATCTCGATTACAATATCTGGTTTGGTGATTACCGAGCATCAGCACTGCGCAAATACCTAGATCTAATGTCTACACGTGCAGTAGTTCCCCTATATGATAATATCTACATGACCCTGAACGAAACTAAGTATCGGTACTTTATTTAAAGCTCGATCATGCGGCGACCGCGCAATGTAAAGTTACGTGAGATTGCGTGATTGTTGAATTATAGAAAAAAAAAACCACGCTAAATATTGCGAGAGCCATTTTTCACGGCTAGAGAACGCGCCCGTAAAAAATATGCATATAATTTTTTTTGGAGTTTCTGCTTTTGTTATTGTAAATGCGAACAGCCGTAGCAAGAGGAAAGACAGAAGGAATAGGAATCAATAAGAAACGTCAGCATCTTTTTTTTAAATTAGAATACATTTCAGTATGTAGGTAGTATTGTTGTTTCAAATATAAAAAGAAAAATGACTAATCTTAGAAATATAATGCCCTGCTTTGACTAAATACGTGATGGCATAGGTACCTATATAGCGATCAATGGCCATATTTATAAAATCTATGAATGTGGTTTATTGATCCGAAGAACTTAGCTACCGATTTAGATTCATAAGTTTTATTTTCGTGTATTGCTCGGAAATTGACTAGTTTATCTGCTATTCAGGATAAAGACAAATCCAAGAAATAAATAAACTTTATGCATACATATTTATTCACTACAAAGGCTATTTTACAGTATTAATGTAGCCCTCCATATACTGCATTCAAATAAAATATCAAAGATACACACGGAATATTACAATTAAATCAAAGATAAAGATCGTAATTACTTATTCGAGTTATTAATTGATATTTAATGATACTACAAATAGTTAATGAAGCGCCTTCGTAATATTGCATGTAGGTAGGTACCTATATTGTAAAATTGTGGCCTAAAGACTGTTAGTATTTCTATATCCTTCCTCAAACAACACATTAAAAAACTGCCATTTAATGTTCAATTAACTATTTGCTAGTGATTAAGTATTAACTTTAGTGATCCTTATCAAACTATCGTGAGAAATTAATCAGGCTTCGAAACTAAATTTCGTTTTTATTTCGTAAATATTCCTATACAATTCTGAACATATACAACTCAGCCGTCACCACTCGTCTGGTCTATCTCATAACATATATTATTAAGCGATAAGGTTGCCTTATGTGCTGTGAATGTTTCCTTTTCTTTTAATATTATAGATTGTAAAATTTGTAATGGTACATAAAACTGTTAAATAAATAAATAAAATAAATATTCAAGTCCACAGCGATTAACCTCTGTACATTAGCTGCTACCGTATCCAAACATTCCAAAACGGGCAGTAAGATTTTCACGATTGCCACTTTAGTATTGGCCATAAGCATAGAACAATGTTCATACCAAAACTCTGCGCTAGCACGTACCGACGCGGCTACCGACGGACGGACAAAAGAACGCATGTCAATAACATCGCACCGATAAGGCTGGGTAATTAAAAATTCATTTCAGATTATAAAAGTCGGTCAAGCGTGAGTTGCAATCCAACAGCGAAATTAGACGTTTCGTACGGTTTGTCAATTTCAAGGTACGTATCGCTATGTATGTATGTCTGGTATGATATTAGAATTCATACGAGTTCGCTTAAATTAGTAATAATTACCATTAATTGAGATTAAAATAGTTAAGGAAAATAGACGGTTTGAGTGAATGATTATTTACTAAGCCATGTCAATCTTTGTTTTAATAATATGTCGGTAGGAACTAGGGAAATTCATGATGCAATTTCTAAACAATAAAAATCTTTAGTCTTCAGATATAAAAAATACATTATGAAGAATAACGTATATTTTATAATTCATAACATACCCAAATGTAATGTGTATTATCTCATGTGCTAAAAACGATAAGAAAGAGATAGCTTTAGAGTCAAAATTGGAACTGAATAATTAATAATTATAAAAAGGTCTTATACAACCCAGCTTAATGTTTACGCTTTCTTCCTATGCAATTTTGAAAAAATTTAGGTAATATGCCATCGAAAAGCTTCCTCAAAAATCGATATCATGTCACAACATCAACTTTTAATGCAAAAATCAACCTATTTTTTCGTCACCAGCAATTTCCGCAATAAATTAACATTTAATAATCATTATCGATATGATAACTAGATAATTAAATCCCATCTGAGCAACGGGTGAACGACCCCTGCAGGCGCTGATAAATCGTCATTGCATTTTGTGTGGCGTTCGCGCGAAACTCACTTCCTATGGACAATTTAAATGACTATTTAATTATTATTATTCTATGTAATTACTAAAATAAATACATAATATATTATTATGTTATAGGAAGGGTCATCTCCTGTGTATTTCGGAGTGTTCCATCGAAACATGATTGACTTATTTTTTTGCTTATTAACTTTGAAATATTGTTAAGCTGCGTATCGACTTCGCGCTCCTGGCGCGCGCGCCATGAATGACCGCGCCGAGAGTGCGTTCCGCGGAGCGCGTTCCAAAGATTTGAAGTATATCAACTAAGCGCGCCTGGCGCGCGTGGCAACTGTTCCAGTGTTTGACCGTTCATCATGGAAGCGTAGTGTACGAGCAGCAGCAGCTTTTGTAATTATACACAGCATAATAAAAAAGAAAAAACAGAAAAGAAAAGTGCATTGGTGGATAAAAGAGCTGTACCGAAAAAGAATGCAGTATGGAGTGACACTTATAAGAGATATGCAGCTCGAAGTGATAGAAGACACAATAAAAAACTTCACAAGAATGTCTACAGAAGATTTTTATTACTTGCATAACTTGATAGAGCCAAAGGTGAAAAAAATGGACACCCAGTTTCGCGAATCTATTACAGTGACTGAAAGGCTGGAGACTCGTATACAAGCTTGCAATACCTGTTCAGAGTTTCAAAGCAGTCTATATCTAGGATAGTCCCAGAATTATTATTCGGAGCGCAACAAACACAAAAAAATACGACGACCCGTCTCCATTGGCGCGCGCGCCACGTTTGATGCGTGGTAAAAAACCGACACCCGACGGAACGGACCGCTCCGCGTTCGGCCGCTCCAACGAACACCTTGGCGCGCGTTCCAAACTGGTATCCATTTCGCGCGGCTGGAGCGCGCGCCGATGTTCGATCTCTCGGAGCGCGAAGTCGATACGCAGCTTTAGAGCTAAAGTCAGTAGTCAAAAGATCGGAGCCTTATGCGCTGATTAACTATTTAATTGATATTAAAAATATTAATAAACATGTAGGTAAGTAACTTTTAAACAAAGTGAAAATTTAACTTTAATTGTGTACCTTTTTAAATGTTGAAATATAACGAAAAACGCTTTTATCCCCGAGTGAAACGAAACTCGAAAACATGCAATTAACTTACTATTTCGAAATTATTGCACTTTTGTCAAAATCCCATAAGAGCAAATCAGTCTTTCTCCAATATTACTGAAATAAATGAGATAATGTCATTATAACGAAGTTAAAGAAATAAATTACAAGCGTCGTGCATTTCGATCTACGCTCGAAACAACAAAGTTGCATCACAGCTTGGTGGGATTTTCACTTGATTAATTGATGCAATAAAAAACTATCATTTATGCACTAGTGAATGTGCATTTTTGGAATTATCATAGGAAATGAGACAAGATTTATTTTCTCTTATTAATAATAAAAATCTTACAGACACCGTTAATAATGAATCATTTGATTCAGAAGTGAGAAGTCAGATAAAGTCTTATTTTTATGTAGACTGGAGAGGTTTTGAATTTAATAAGAAATTGTATGCAATTATAGTGGAGCCTGGGATAATTAGAATTAGTGGATGATGGTTAGATTGTAGATGGATGAAGATAGGAGATTATATTTTGGATAAATTCAAAATTTCACACCAAGACTATATTTGATCAAAATCATGCTAAGATTTTTCACTTCATTTAATAATACATATTTGTTTGAAATATCATTTTCCAAGAATTCTGTGCAATCTATGGTGCAGTACCACAACAAGGAAAGCACAAATTACAATGCTTCTGGATTAGTAAAGTTACATTTCATAGAGATAATTTGTATTAAGAATGTGTATGCCATCCATACTAATGTAATATCTATAT
>CAJQZM010038648.1:0-11494 GCA_907164665.1 Colias nastes
GCTACTCCCGTATACGTCGTATCTCCAACCTGTAGGTTTTGGCGTTGAGTTCGTGTGTTCCTATAGCGCTTCATGTGGAGATATTCCGTTTTTTTTCCGTTTATTTTTAGCCCAACTTTTTCAGCTTCTTGTTTTAAGGTCTCAGCAGCTTTACCCACTTCGTCACGGTTTTCACCAAGCAATGCGAGGTCGTCAGCATATCCAATCACCAAATGCTTTCCATTTAGTAACACTCCGCAGTCCAATGCAAGCATTTTCCGCAGGATATATTCCAGTACCAAATTGAATAGCACAGGCGACAGAGAATCGCCTTGTTTTAATCCGGTGAGCACCGCAAACTCTTCTGATAGTTCTTTGCCCACCCTCACTCGCATGTTACTGTCACCAATAGCTGTTTTTATTAGGTCCACCAGTTTGGCTGGAATACCAAGCTCCTTTAAAATTGTAAACAGGGCGCCTCTATCAATACTGTCATAAGCCTTCTCGAAATCTACAAATAGCGCGTGCATGCTCAGAGCGTATTCCCACCTCTTTTCCATGATCTGTTTGAGGAGGAAAATCTGGTCGATCGTACTTCGGTTACGACGGAACCCACACTGATAATCACTGAGGATTTTTTCCGCGTAGGGTTCCAGTCTATCCAGCAATATGTACGACAGGATTTTATATGCTGTTGGCAGCAGAGCAATTCCGCGGTAGTTGCTACATTTCCTCTTGCTACCTTTTTTGTGAACTGGGTGACTGTGAACTTTTTGTGAACTGTGACTTTTTAAAAGCAATCATGCGGCTCAAAAATAACAAAGCACCAGGTATTGACGGCGTGCCTTCTGAAATATGGAAGCAAGGTGGGGCGGTGATTCAATCCAAGTTGTACGAAATCCTTAGAAGGATATGGGAGGAACATATACAGCCAAAAGATTGGAATACAGGGATCATCTGCCCAGTTCACAAAAAATAATAAAAT
The DNA here is from genome assembly GCA_907164665.1 of Colias nastes. Classification (NCBI taxonomy): domain Eukaryota; kingdom Metazoa; phylum Arthropoda; class Insecta; order Lepidoptera; family Pieridae; genus Colias; species Colias nastes. Next base: position 965 of record CAJQZM010038648.1, read on the forward strand.
ATGCAATAAATATTTTCTCCTATTTGATGTTTATTTCCAATTATTCAGAAATTTTCAACTGTTTAAAAAGGTGTTCCATATGCCATTTATTTTTCGCAAAGGTCAGGTTGTTATTTTGCATTGTAACAAAGAATATAAAATAATAAATGTGTAGAATCACCTTGAAATTTTTTTAAGATTTATATTTTATAAATTGTTTTTAATGTTATAAAAATGTTATTTTTTTGTTTTTATTGCTGTTATCGTATTTTTGTGTAGTTGGTTCGTGAAGAGAAGACCATGTGGAAAGTGGCAGACCGGGATGGAGACGGGAAACTGGACTTGGCTGAGTTTGAGGTGAGTTATATGTGGAGTGAGAGTTGTGGGATGAGTTTGAGTGAGTTGTGGAATGAGTGTGAGTTATGAGGTAAATATGAGTGAGCAATCAGCGCCTTGGGCATGAGTTTCGCTTATTCCATAATTTTACGGATTCACTGCGATGATAGAATGTAAAGAAAAATAATCCTACAACAATTATATAATATAATATTTTTAAAATAGAATACTATACGAAAATATTACGTATAAATACATAGATTTATCATGTTACAGGTGTTCACAAACCCAGAAGAACATTCAGTGATGCATCCGTACCTAGTGGCGCAGACGATGCGAGACAAGGACAGCAACAACGACGGGCTCATTGACTTCAACGAGTATGTGGGAGAGAGAGGTGAGATATAGCACTATGTGGATTATAACGGATTCCTATGAGATTTATGTCGTGTCTTTATGTTTAGTTTTCAGTAATCAATCTGTTACCAATTGTAAAAGGCTATAAATTACGCTTTTGTTGTTGCATTTTAAGATTATTGAGGATGATTGCCATGCTTTTAACTTTTGTGTAGCTTTGAAAAAAAAATGCTTATAATATCAATATTTTAATTACCTACTAACTACCTACATATTATTCTTTAATCATACCCAAAACCTTTATTTAACGGGTTACTAAAACACTTGTTCTAAAACTGTTTTGTTATTATGTGTGTAACATGCTTTCACCTTGTTACAATTTCTATAAACACACACACTTTTTATGAAATAAATGATTATTTTATCTCTATTTTTAACTGACATTAATTTATCTTCATTAACCAAACTACCAGGAGTCCAGCAAGACAAAGAGTGGTTGATTTCCGAACGCGACAAGTTCGACCACGAGCTGGACTCGAACCGCGACGGGATGCTCGATGAGAAGGAGGTGCACCGCTGGGTCATACCGGATAACACGTGAGTTTATAAGAACATAACTAAAAAAATAAAAAAAAAAAGTGTGTGCGTGTAACCTTTACGCGCGATTGAAGTAAAACGCACATGTCAATATAACCTTGTTATTGAATATTATAAAATGTCGCAATTGTCAGAAAATTTATTTTTAATTTACTTATTTTAAAAGTAATAAATAAACAAGTATATTTAGAGATTTTCAAAAAATTTTGCAATTTAAAATAATGTTTTTAAAACTGTTGAATTTTTCATTCACTTTGCTATTCACAATTGATCCGTTTGAAAATTTGAAAATAAATAATCCTAATTGATTATGATATTTGCCACTAGCTGGCGTATAAGTCAAGAAGCGTGTAGTATATGACATATACTTACAACCAATCAGAATTATTATTTTTAAATGGCGGAAACTACACAGACTATAGTAAGCGTTACTTCCGTCAGAAAAAAAAATCTGAGTTACTCCCTAGTCGCGCCTAAAGAAGTTTTACTTCAAAAAACCTAGTAGACAAACTTGGCTAGGTCATATAGGATAATATGTGAGTTTATCGAAAAAAGAACTAAAATAATTCTAGTAGACAATCTTGGCTGGGTCATACCGTATAAAATGTGAGTTTAATACAAAGAAAAAGTGCGTGTGTGCTGTGTGTGTGTCAGAAGTGAAACTTCTTTGGCAAGATTCAAAGATACCAAAATCGTCGCCTTACTCCATGACGTGACGGTATTTCCATGACGTGATCTTGAAATTTTACTCCTTAAGCGCCTAAAGAAGTTTCACTTCAAAAATAAGAATAAATATTGAAGACAATCCTAGAAGAAGAAGACAAACTTGGCTGGGTCATACAGGAGTTTTACACAAAAAAAAAGCAAACTCAAAGGAAAATATTCAACTAGACTTCTTTAAGCGCTTTTAAATAGCTAATTTTCGCCATCACCATATAAAACATCGTCATAGTTTTTAATCATCATCATCACCATCACCACCCGGAACTTTTAAATCTAATTTTATTAAGTAGAGAGTCGAAACTTTATTCGATGTACTATTTTTGTGTTAGATCAAATATCCTAGGTACCTACCAAGTATTCATTTTTATTTTCTTCTCAATATTATTAATTAATATATTTATTTGTACAGTTGAATCACTTGTAATTGTAATTGCATCAATTCGACACACAAAACACAATGTTCGCTTATGTGTGAAATTACATTCAAATATTTTTAAGAACATTTATAACATAGGACTGAGTCATAAAAATAACATACGTAGGCATGTTGAGTAATCGATTTATAACTTTTCTCGACACAGCCGTAGAAATAAAAGAAAAATATTAAAATTTTATGTGGAACGAATATTATAATTGCGAAATTGACTCCTTTCCGTTTGTCTCATCACCCCGAAACAACTGAACCGATTTCAATGAAATTTGCTGGAAAGATAGTTTGATACCTGAAAATGGATATAAGATATTTTAATTCCGGAAATCGCACAAGAACTTTGCAAATTTTTCTTTGACTAAGTGGGTGAAGCCGTGGGTGGTAGCTAGTTTACTTTTGCTAAAGTATAAAACCGTTTGGTTTGCTTGCAAACGGTTAGATTTTGACTTTTATGTAGTAATAAAAATGGTGTCCAAATTCAACAGGCACACAGAAAGGCTAATCGCATATTAACCATTTTAAAATGTCATGTTTTTTCAGTGAAATAGCAGAAGAAGAAGTTGATCACCTCTTCGTATCAGCCGACGATGATCACGATGATCACCTATCATATGATGAGATTCTGAATCATCACCACGTGTTCGTGGGCAGCGAGGCTACGGGATACGGCAATGATATTGATAGATTTGATGATGAACTGTAAATGACCATAGACTGTAGTAGACCATAGATTACTAAGTTTTGTACCATAGACAAGGAATAATTGGAAATGGCAACCTAAAAAGAAACTTGCATGTTGTACACTACAATAATCGGATAAAAACACGATGCATTTTAAAGCAATCGAATAAGATAAAAATAAGTATGATGCAATTTGTGTTACTTTGATAACAAATTCAATTCGTAAACAATACGATAAATACAATTATTATCCAGTGCATGGAATTTTGGAACTACTTATGATATTAAGCTCTCTTTTATTGATTTCTTAACGACAATTAGTCATTATAGAATGTCATCTGAAAATTCAATAATAATCGATTCTACTTGCATAAAGTGTACATTTGCAAGACTTAAATCAAATTTTTACAAATACAATATTTTTTTGGATGATTTTTCACTTTTACTGGATGTTTTCTATACATGAGTAATAATTAACCATAAAGGACTTTTTGAAAATTGTATGTAAAACACTGTAAGTAATTCTTATTATAACCCCTGGAAGATCAGATTTTATATCGATCATATCGTCTTGGTCAAAGTGTCAATCGCACATTTTTTATAAAAAAATATTCAATAAGACTTTTAAATTCATAAAATAATGTAATATGTCTGTTTTTAAATCGTTTTATACAAAAATATACATGCTTACTTTGAAATAAGATAATTATGGCCAGTATGTTAAACACCCAAATTAATTACGAAAAATGTAAGTAAAATTTATTTCTAGTGCCATATTTATTCATAAATTTCGATCTTTTTATATTGATAATTTTTGTAGTTAATATCAATATAATGCATATTTAACATTTATGTAAGAGAAATTTAATGTTTTTCGTTTATTTAGTTGATAATAATACCAAATTATGTATTGTTTTTATTTATTGGATCTGTTACTTATACGCCGTAGTACTTTTTCTGTACTTAAATGCCAATTTTTGCCACAAAGAAGGTTATAATATATTAAACAAGATTGTTCAAAGAAACTAGTCAGTAATTATTTACAACACTCAATTAAGTGGTTCGTGGGCGCAATCTCCATTCATTTTTCATTTCGCATTTCATAAGAAATAAAAAAAATATTATCCTGTAAACAAGATTGATTGCCTTAAATTTATTATAAAGTACGAAAACTACAGATTTGTAAAATATCAAACGCAGTTTAAAAATAATTGTTTGTTTAAAGTAATGAGTTTTAATCAAATTAGGGATGGCGCCATTTATGTGTTTGAAAGAAAACCATCATAATATAACAACAAAACAAATGTATTATTTTATCTTAATTATTTATCGAATGGTATTTAAGTTTTAGTTTAATTACGATGTCGTATGTTTCTTTTAGTAAATAAACGTATATTTACTACTACTATTTGTTTTATTTTATTTTCCCTACCATCAAATGAAATTATTAATGAGCGATACACCTTTGTACCCTAAAGTAGATAAACATAGATGTGTATAAAGCGTTCAACACCAAAATATATTTTCCAAATTCTCTGGAATCTGCTGGCTGCTGCTGCATTTTTTTAATATTATAAACGATCTGCAAAGTCTTTGAGCCAGTGTTTCTGCTGAACTTATCATTATCAGCCTTGCCCTGACATCACAATTTAAAATATGCGAAATCGATTCAACTATTCGCACAAGATACCTTGAGAAAGTAGAATACTTTATTTCCATAATATGAAATTAGTGAGTTGATCAAAGTTGATTCTAAGACGCAAATGCATAATTTACTACATATGTGGCATGAGTGCGTCAAAAATCTTACTCCCGCAAGTACGTGCGTAGGTGCGTTGACACCCAACATGCCGCTTGATGCGGTGTGCGTGTATCTAAAATGTTAGTTTTCACTTTTCAAAGTATTCGTATGTTTAAGTTTTGTGCCATTTTAGGCTTGGTTGCACCCAAGTTGCACCATATTTTAGTTATAGTTCCTGTTTCTTAAATGGCAATTCCCTAGTAAGTTAAAGTTAAGGTCAATTTGACCAAATTTAACAATAACAGTAAGTGCCTTTTCACACTACCCGGCTGCCGGGTAGCCGGCGCCGGCTAGCCGGTGGTGAAGTGTATGGGCATAGTACATAGCTTTCACATGTACCGGCGTAATCTATCCGGCAGGCGGTTGCCGGGTGCGCGCCGGAACCACCACTGTGCGTCCGGTCGCCGGGCATCGGTTAGCCGGCGGCCGAACTGACAGTGGTGTATGGAACACGCAAATAGCTTTCACACGCGCCGGCCGGTCAGTCGCCCAGGTACAGTCTGCGAGAGTACGTAAATACTTGAAAAACCTGTCTTCATGTGCTCGTAGATCTGGGAATAATGTATAGAATGCACCTAATGCTTCTCTTTTCATATTAATTGGATGAACCCAATAATTTCTTGATTTTTCTTTCCGGCGCAGATAATTTCGTCTTCGATATAAAAGCCACATTGCAATTATTTGTTCACGGTCCATATTTAAAAATTAAAACTATAGAACGAGACTGTACTCTTGTCGGCTCTCTAGCCGATACTGCCGGCATCAACCAGGACATGTGTAAGCTTATTTGACACCGGGTATCCGGCGCCGGCTACCCGGCAACCGGTACGTGTGAAAAGGCACTTACGGTGACTTTTACAGTGACAGCGAAATAGATTGCACCAGCGTATTTTTTGCATGGTTATCAAAGTCTCAAAACAAATGACATCTCATTTTGTATTGGACGCTTCTGACAGTTATTAACGCCTCCAGCGAAACACGAGCGGTTATAGCTACGGGTTATAGTGAGTTGTATTATGACGTCATAGCTATAAAACCGTCAAATGGTGCAGGGCAAAGTTCGATTCAACGCTATTTGCAAGCAAACGCCCCATGTGTTAATTTTATTGAAAAATTAAGTAGTAATAGCAAACTGTAGAGTGAAATAGTTATTGAAATACTGTAACTTTTAAGAAAATCCACCCTTCAATCCGCAATCCAATCCTTCTTGATTGTATCATGATAAGACGCAGCGGGAACTGTTTTATAAATTTTAAACACGGGGAAATAGTGTATTTTTGAGTGCTATAAGATCTTTGTATGTCGTAAACCTATGGGCCTAATCTATACTAATATTATAAAGCCGAGGAGTTTGTTTGTTTGTTTGAACGCGCTAATCTCAGGAACTACCGGTATCAGTATATATGCAACAACTTATAGAGCAGTCTCAACTTAATTTAAGTGCTGTTCATAGCCTAGTTTGAATGCTGCTTCAAAATAATTTTCAGTAAAAAAATACCTTACGAACAAGCTCTCTGAGGAGTGCTTGTTGTCTTAGAGCTATTTTGTTTAAATGTTATCAGGGCGTCTCTGGCCAGTTTGTAATAAAATATATTCATAAAATACAAAGAAATGTTTTGTATTTGTGGTTCTTTGAACTTAAAAATTTACTTCTTATATTGCCAAGCACTTCTATGTTTTTCTAAAGTATCTATTAAATCAATTATAATATTGAGTGAATGTATATTATGTGTGTATACCTATAATTAGTACTATAATTACTGCATAAAACAAATAGGGTAAACATCAAATAAAACAAGAAAATTCATTTACAATATTTTTTTATTCAATATAATAATCTTAATAAATCCAAAATATTTACACAATACAAAAACATACTATATGACCTTGATCAACGTCCGTCTCCGCATGTTTTCCATATTATTACACAACAAACCATGTTTTGTTAACTTCTACTATATAACTCTAATCTGAAGGATATCAGAAACCGCGTCCTGCGCCTCTAGCGATTACGTTACAACTAAAATATTCTATTTATATTTCATTTACGAATCAAGTTCTTGGAAACCGTTCTATCTACGTGTACAGAGTTAGCTCCCCGTTCCCGCCAAAGCTATGCGTTAATATTAACAAATCACAGATAAAATAGAATATTTTTAGCCTTTGCACAGATTATATCGAGAAATGTATAATTATTTGCGTACAACTAATTTAAACATCGTATCTTAGCGAGTTTACGTGAACAGGAGGCGGTCTGATTACAGCTAAGTATTGCACATTTTGTGGTATGATGTCTAATTTTTTTTTTACAATTTAGCAATATTTATTTATATTATTATATAATCGAAATTTCATTTTGCCGATACATTATTTATATTTATAGAACACAAGACATTACACCAAAAAATGATATCGAAAAGCGACAAGCACTTTTGTATTAAATTAACAATTAACATACATTTGTAATGTAAGCCTAAGTAGAAAAATTAATTGATTTACTTTAAGGTTGCTTAATATCAGGGACAATTTCAAATGCTTTTATTGAATTAGTTATTCAGTGTTTATCTCAAATCGGAGCACGACTGGAATATGTGTGAAATTCACGAGATAGAAAATAAATTGATATTCAACAAAGACATCGCTAACTGCAAATATCTTATAGGTGACCTACACTCGACTCGCTTCGTCAATATACTGGCGGTACGCGAGTCAAATGAAAAGATTTATTTATACTATAGAATTCAATTAAGTATAATATGTAGAAAGGAATAGAATCTTTGCTATAGACAAGATGAAGAGAATAGAAGAGTTGGTCATAGACAATTCACGGGCCCATAGACAATGTAGAATGTCAGCTTGTTGGGCGCCATTACATTATCCGTCGGCCATTTCAATAACAGGATGCTACTGCATGCACTACGCCCCTTGGAATGCGATTACAAAAAAAAATACATCTACAACTGCCACAGATTGTAAAATCCACCGATACGATTCCCTTATAAACAAATAAACAAATATTATATATTATATAATATACATAATATATGACGTTACGTTCACTGAATGATTAGCGTTCTAATAGAGCTGATAGTCTAATTTCATCTAAACTAAATAGGTATAACGATCTCTACGCGTCGTCGCGACGGGACGGCAAATTAATGAAATGATAAAAAAAATATAAAAAAATACATTATTACCGCCGATAGAATACATGCCGCAAGATTATAAGAGAATAAAGTTTATCAAAGAATCTTCACTTTGAGTTGATATAAATTCACATCAAACGCATATATTCTATGGGCGAATGAATTCATTGAACCAAATAATATATAATATACAATAATCCTACAGAGTTGTAAATGTACACGCAACATGATTTAATGAGTGGAATATGACTATCGCCACAGAACGACGGAACGAAAATAATAAAAAAAATCCATAAAATCAATACCAATTAATTTAATAATACATTTATATGTAGAGCTAAAATATATAAATTTATAGCAAGGCTTTAATAATTAAAAACCTTTGCTTCAATAAAATTGTTTCAAACAATTAATCGATAACCACTTGTATAGTGATATTAAAATTTCGCCGTTCTGCCAACGACAGTTCTACGAGCTTTTACACTTTGCCAAGTAACGCGTTACTTTTGAATCGATCCATTTTCGCACGGGTTGTAACTTGTACATATTTTTGATAGCAATTTTTTTCGACACGTGCTATCTAGTATGACTCATAGTAACGAATCAATGTTTTTTATTGCATTTTTGTATGAACGTATTATATCGACCGTCCGCTACTCAGCATAGTGTAAACTTTCACAAAATGATTATTAATTGGGTATAATTAAAGTGTTTCGTGTGAATCCAGCCTTACGAAGCCGTGACCTAAGTGAACAGAAAAAGATACATTAATTTTTTTGTTAATATTTTATTAGTTCATAACAATATTTTCTCTTAACATTACGTATCTTAAATGCACCGTCACCCAATAGTGAATCTTCGAATGTACTGCAAATGATGAAACAAGAGTAAATATAGATTCTAACTATCCTACTAATTAATTATTGCTTTATATTATGCTTATAATTAATCTGAAATATATTTTGATCTTTTTACATCGTAATAAGAAATAGTTCTTTTGATTTAATCCAAATGATACCCAATGCGGACTGAGGTAATAATAATAAATCTACTGAACCAATTTTGCTGAAATTCGGTATCATAGCCTATTTATTATATGAAGTAAATTTCAAACGAATAAGGGAACGAAAAACTAACTGATAAATATTATGTGTGTAATAATTGTTCAGTAATAATATAATCTATATGAATTGGGATGAAAGAGAAACAATGAATATATAACTAAATTAAACAGAGGCAAATCCATGTAAATAACTAGTATTCATATGACGTCAGTACCTCAGCCCCCGCGCACCGCGCCACCCCCGACACACTCGCACTGCACTCTGGAAATTTAAAAATTAACACTTAATAGGAGCATTTTCGTTCTTATCTAAACTTTTTATTTTTATCGTGTGTTTTTAAGCTATTGCATAGCTTCTATCGCGGGCCTTGAGCGCGGGGACCGAATCCAGAAATTCCGTAACGAAAAAACCTCACGCTCCCCACTCCGACGGGCTCGGAGGTGTGGCTTGAAGGCATAGCATGCAATAGCTTTACCGCGGCAGTCCCCGAGTGCCACACGTCTTTTTTTTTGTGTAGTGTCTCTCGATGTTAGCCAGAAGGGCTTTTTCATCTTAACGCGGACGCGTGGGTGAACTCAAGGTTTACCCTGGTAGCGACATGCGCAAGGGCGTCCCCCCTTCGAGGAACACGAACCTCGGCTTGGAGGAAGCCGGAATCTTGTGTGTGTGTGTACCTCTGAAATTGTTAAGCCGTGTAGTTGATTAGTTGTTATTTGTGGAATTAATATGTGTATGGTTTGGAGCGTTTTTCAGTGCATGTGGTGCTTATAGTGTACGGCAATTTTGTGTGTTGTATGTTTTTTGTTTTTAAGTGCAATGTATAGGCCGGTGTGTGTAAGTGTCATGTGGTGTGTTTTGTCGTGTCGAGTGGTTTAATATGGTTTTATGTGTCGTATCGTGCCGCTTGATCGTGTTGTGTTATGTCGTATTATATAAAAAAGACGTGTGGCACTCGGGGACTGCCGCAGTAAAGCTATTGCATGCTATGCCTTCAAGCCACACCTCCGCGCCCGTCGGAGTGGGGAGCGTGAGGTTTTTTCGTTACGGAATTTCTCGATTCGGTCCCCGCGCTCAAGGCCCGCGATAGAAGCTATGCAATAGCTTAAAAGAGATGCAAATGCTGGTGAATGTGATGCCTTGTCGCGTGTTGCAATTTGGTATTTCTTTGTCGTGTCAAGTGGTGTTATTTGGTATCATGTTTATATCGTGCCGTATAATCGTGTTGTATGTCGTATCATATAATATTGTGTCGTATCGTGTCGTGTCGTGTCGCTGTGTTGTCGGTTATCGTATCGTCTCGTGTGGTTGTGTTGCCGGCTATCGTATCGTGTCGTATCGTGTCGTATCGTGTCGTGTCGTGTCGTGTCGCTTACGTACCGGCGGGTATCACTTGCAGCAGGTGGAGGCGCGCGGCGT
>CAJQZM010038648.1:11594-24774 GCA_907164665.1 Colias nastes
CGGCGGGCGGCGCGCGGCGCCTCGCCGACGGGGACACGCCGCGCGCCTCCACCTGCTGCAAGTGATACCCGCCGGTACGACACGACACGACACGACACGACACGATACGACACGACACGATACGATAACCGACAACACAGCGACACGAGACGATACGATACGACACAATATTATATGATACGACATACAACACGATTATACGGCGCGATATAAACGTGATACCAAATAACACCACTTGACACGACAAAGAAATACCAAATTGCAACACGCGACAAGGCATCACATTCACCAGCATTTGCATCTCTTTTTTTTTGTGAGCTACAACAGAAAAAAAACATAGCACACACAATACATTACCGTATACGAAGATTCACCACATGCACTATACAATTACTCCGAACCATACACACGCACTAAATGTTGCAAAAAAAAATTGTGCACTGCACACATTCTACACTACTAATAGTATCACTGATACACAAATACATGTCCATCTCACACACACATACGCACTATTATAATAACGCATTTAAATAAAAACGAAAATACTCCCTTTTAATAGTGACATTTTTCAATTTCCAGAGGCAGTGCGAGTGTGTCGGGGGTGGCGCGGTGCGCGGGGGCTGAGGTACTGACGAGATATATAAATACTAGTTATTTTACCTGGATTTGCCTCTGTTTAATTTAGTTATAAAATCATTGTATCTCTTTCATTCCAATTCATATAGATTATATAATATATTATTAGTTATTACTAAACAATTATTACACACATAATATTTATCAGTTAGTTTTTCGTTCGCTTATTCGTTTGAAATTTACTTCATATAATAAATAGTAGGGATGTAACGATACCGATACCGATACCGATATATCGGCCGATATAATCGGCAAGCCGATATATCGGTATCGCCGATAATAAAACAACCGATACCGATATCAAACAATTCAAAAAACCGCGCCCAATGAACGATGCGGGAGGCCGCCCGCACGTGCGCACTTTGTTTTCTGAAAAAACTCTACCAATAGTAAACTTTTATTAGGTACTGATTGTATGTGTATTACTTAAAGTTTAACTGACTTTGTAAAATAACAATCTATACTTATAAGAAATCTGTAGAGAGGCTAATTCTGTACATGAAATATATTAAAAAAAAACTATGAAGGGGTGATAAGGGATCGCTACTGATGCCAAAAATGCAATCAGTAAAATTTTTGTCTGTCTGTCTGTCTGTCTATATATTCGTTATAGAAACAAAAACTACACGACGGATTTTAACGAAATTTGGCACAATTATTCTTCATACTCCTGGGCAGGTTATAGTATACTTTTTATTACGCTACGATCAATATGAGCAGAGCAGTGAAGGGAAATATTGGGAAAACGGGAGAAGTTACTCCATTTTTTAAGCTTCCGTCGCGTGTGCAGCCTTAATTAAAGCTTAAAGCTACATAGAAATAATGTACGACACAAATGTTCTTAAATTATTATTATTAATATATAAAAATAAATTCCTAGACAGCATATGTCTCTTTTAAAATTGACTCACAATAACACGTGAAACTTCAATAGCTTAGCAATTCGGAGCTTTCTGATTATATTTGTCTACTCTTACGTTTACAACACTCTCACTCATCCCTAATTAAAAAAAGTTGACATTATTACCTATTCAATAAAAAAAGAATCATGTAAATCGGTGTAGAAACACCAAAGTTATACATGAAATACGCTATAAGTCATCGCGCGTGAATCATGCCTTAAGGATTATTTTTGTGTATCAGTTGCCGCGTTCGACGCGCTTCGCGGTTATAATATACTAATATTTTAAAGAGGAAAGGTTTGTAATTATGTATGTATGTATGGTTTTCACGCATAAACTACTGGACCGATTTCAAAAATTCTTTCACAATTAGAAAGCTTCACTGAGCAACATAGGCTAGGTTTTATCCAGGAAATCCCACGGGAACGGGAACTATGTGGGTTTTTCTTTGAAAACGCGGTCGAAGCCGCAGGCGGAAAGCTAGTACTAAAATAAATGGTTTTGTTGTTTTTTGATTTGGCATTTTTATTTAAAAGAATACGATTAACAGTTGAGTCTCTGTTAAATGTTGGTAACTTTTTATGCATAATTCACTATTTATTTTTATACCAAGCCATCGATATCGGTATCGGTATCGGTATCGCCGATACATTACTACAAATATCGGTATCGGTATCGTATCGGCAAAATCATGTATCGTTACATCCCTAATAAATAGGCTATGATACCGAATTTCAGCAAAATTGGTTCAGTGGATTTATTATTATTATTACCTCAGTCCGCATTGGGAATAATTTGGATTAAATCAAAAGAACTATTTCTTATTACGATGTAAAAAGATCAAAATATATTTCAGATTAATTATAATTATAAGCATAATATAAAGCAATAATTAATTAGTAGGATAGTTAAAATCTATATTTACTCTTGTTTCATCATTTGCAGTACATTCGAAGATTCACTATTGGGTGACGGTGCATTTAAGATACGTAATGTTAAGAGAAAATATTGTTATGAACTAATAAAATATTAACAAAAAAATTAATGTATCTTTTTCTGTTCACTTAGGTCACGGCTTCGTAAGGCTGGATTCACACGAAACACTTTAATTATACCCAATTAATAATCATTTTGTGAAAGTTTACACTATGCTGAGTAGCGGACGGTCGATATAATACGTTCATACAAAAATGCAATAAAAAACATTGATTCGTTACTTTGAGTCATACTAGATAGCACGTGTCGAAAAAAATTGCTATCAAAAATATGTACAAGTTACAACCCGTGCGAAAATGGATCGATTCAAAAGTAACGCGTTACTTGGCAAAGTGTAAAAGCTCGTAGAACTGTCGTTGGCAGAACGGCGAAATTTTAATATCACTATACAAGTGGTTATCGATTAATTGTTTGAAACAATTTTATTGAAGCAAAGGTTTTTAATTATTAAAGCCTTGCTATAAATTTATATATTTTAGCTCTACATATAAATGTATTATTAAATTAATTGGTATTGATTTTATAGATTTTTTTTTTATTATTTTGGTTCCGTCGTTCTGTGGCGATAGTCATATTCCACTCATTAAATCATGTTGCGTGTACATTTACAACTCTGTAGGATTATTGTATATTATATATTTGGTTCAATCAATTCATTCGCCCGTAGAATACATGTGTTTGATATAATTATATGAATTTATGTCAACTCGGATCCTCATAAGTGAGAAGATTCTTTGATTAGCTTCCTTCTCTTACTATCTTGCGGTATGTATTCTATCGGCGCTAATAATGTATTTTTTTATATTTTTTTTATCATTTCATTAATTTGCCGTCCCGTCGCGACGACGCGTAGAGATCGTAATACCTATTTAGTTTAGATGAAATTAGACTATCAGCTCTATTAGAACGCTAATCATTCAGTGAACGTAACGTCATATATTATGTATATTATATAATATATAATATTTGTTTATTTGTTTATAAGGGAATCGTATCGGTGGATTTTACAATCTGTGGCAGTTGTAGATGTATTTTTTTTTGTAATCGCATTCCAAGGGGCGTAGTGCATGCAGTAGCATCCTGTTATTGAAATGGCCGACGGATAATGTAATGGCGCCCAAAACAAGCTGACATTCTACATTGTCTATGGGCCCGTGAATTGTCTATGACCAACTCTTCTATTCTCTTCATCTTGTCTATAGCAAAGATTCTATTCCTTTCTACATATTATACTTAATTGAATTCTATAGTATAGATAAATATTTTCATTTGACTCGCGTACCGCCAGTATATTGACGAAGCGAGTCGAGTGTAGGTCACCTATAAGATATTTGCAGTTAGCAATCGTCTTTGTTGATTGTCAATTTATTTTCAATCATGAATTTCACACAATATATTCCAGTCGTGCTCCGATATGAGATAAACACTGAATAACTAATTCAATAAAAGCATTTGAAACGCAAATTGTCCCTGATATTAAGCAAACTTGAAGTAAATCAATTAATTTTTCTACTTAGGCTTACATTACAAATGTATGTTAATTGTTAATTTAATACAAAAGTGCTTGTCGCTTTTCGATATCATTTTTTGGTGTAATGTCTTGTGTTCTATAAATATAAATAATGTATCGGCAAAATGAAATTTCGATTATATAATAATATAAATATTGCTAAATTGTAAAAAAAAAAAATAGACATCATACCACAAAATGTGCAATACTTAGCTGTAATCAGACCGCCTCCTGTTCACGTAAACTCGCTAAGATACGATGTTTAAATTAGTTGTACGCAAATAATTATACATTTCTCGATATAATCTGTGCAAAGGCTAAAAATATTCTATTTTATCTGTGATTTGTTAATATTAACGCATAGCTTTGGCGGGAACGGGGAGCTAACTCTGTAAACGTAGATAGATCGAAGTCCAAACGTTTCCGAGAATATTGATTCGTAAATGAAATATAAATAGAATATTTTAGTTGTAACGTAATCGCTAGAGGCGCAGGACGCGGTTTCTGATATCCTTCAGATTAGAGTTATATAGTAGAAGTTAACAAAACATGGTTTGTTGTGTAATAATATGGAAAACATGCGGAGACGGACGTTGATCAAGGTCATATAGTATGTTTTTGTATTGTGTAAATATTTTGGATTTATTAAGATTATTATATTGAATAAAAAAATATTGTAAATGAATTTTCTTGTTTTATTTGATGTTTCCCCTATTTGTTTTATGCAGTTATTATAGTACTTATAGGAATACACACAATATACACTCACTCAATATTATAATTGATTTAATAGATACTTTAGAAAAACATAGAAGTGCTTGGCAATATAAGAAGTAAATTTTTAGGGTTCCGTAGCCAAAATGGCAAAAACGGAACCCTTATAGTTTCGTCATGTCCGTCTGTCCGTCTGTCCGTCTGTCCGTCTGTCACAGCCGATTTACTCGGAAACTATAAGTACTACAGTGATGAAATTTGATGGGAATATGTGTTGTATGAACCGCTACAAAAATATGACACTAAATAGTAAAAAAAAGAATTGGGGGTGGGGCCCCCCATACATGTAACTGAGGGATGAAACTTTTTTTTTCGATGTACATACCCGTGTGGGGTATCAATGGAAAGGTCTTTTAAAATGATATAAAGTTTTCTAAAAAACATTTTTCTTAAAGTGAACGGTTTTTGAGATATCAGCTCTCAAAGTCGTAAAAAGTATGTCCCCCCCCCTCTATTTTTATAACTACGGGGTATAAAATTCTAAAAAAAATAGAGGTGATGCATGCTAATTAACTCTTTCAACGATTTTTGGTTTGATCAAAGTATCTCTTATAGTTTTTGAGATAGGTTGATTTAACTGTAATTTATTATATTTGCTGCTACGGAACCCTTTGTGCGCGAGCCCGACTCGCACTTGGCCGGTTTTATTAAGTTCAAAGTTAGTTAGAACCACAAATACGAAACATTTCTGTGTCGGTATTTTATGAATATATTTTATTACAAACTGGCCAGAGGCGCTTTGATAACATTAAAACAAAATAGCTCTAAGACAACAAGCACACCTCAGAGAGCTTGTTCTTAAGATTTTTTTTACTGAAAATTATTTTGAAACAGCATTCAAACTAGGCTATGAACAGCACTTAAATTAAGTTGAGACTGCTCTATAAGTTGTTGCATATTATGATACTGATACCGGTAGTTCCTGAGATTAGCGCGTTCAAACAAACAAACAAACTCCTCGGCTTTATAATATTAGTATAGATTAGGCCCATAGGTTTACGACATACAAAGATCTTATAGCACTCAAAAATACACTATTTCTCCGTGTTTTAAATTTATAAAACAGTTCCCGCTGCGTCTTATCATGATACAATCAAGAAGGGGTGGATTTTCTTAAAAATTACAGTATTTCAATAATTATTTCACTCTACAGTTTGCTATTACTATTTAATTTTTCAATAAAATTAACACATGGGGCGTTTGCTTGCAAATAGCGTTGAATCGAAGCGTAGTGCTCACTTTGCCCTGCACCATTTGACGGTTTTATAGCTATGACGTCATAATTTTAACACCTAAGTTTAACACTCACTATAACCGCTCGTGTTTCGCTGGTTAAAGTAAGGTTAATAACTGTCAGAAGCGTCCAATACAAAATGAGATGTCATTTGTTTTGAGACTTTGATAACTTTAACCATGCAAAAAATACGCTGGTGCAACCTATTTCGCTGTCACTGTAAAAGTCACCGTTACTGTTATTGTTTAATTTGGTCAAATTGACCTTAACTATAACTACTCGGGAATTGCCATTTAAGAAAGAGGAACTACATATAACTAAAATATGGTACAACCAAGCCTAAAATGGCACAAAACTTAAACATACGAATACATTGAAAAGTGAAAACTAACATTTTAGATACACGCACACCGCATCAAGCGGCATGTTGCGTGTCAACGCACCTACGCACGTACTTGCGGGAGTAAGATTTTTGACGCACTCATGCCACATAATATGTAGTAAACTATGCATTTGCGTCTTAGAATCTACTTTGATCAACTCACTAACTTCATATTATGGAAATAAAGTATTCTACTTTCTCAAGGTATCTTGTGTGAATAGTTGAATTGATTTCGCATTTTTTAAAATTATGATTTGATGAAAAGGTTTTGAAGAAATAATATTGATAAGTTCAGCAGAAACACTGGCTCAACGTCTTTGCAGATCGTTTATGGCATAATATTAAAAAAAATGCAGCACAGCAGAGTCCAGAGAACTTGGAAAACAGTAAACACATCAATGTTTATTGTACTTTAGGGTACAAAAGTGAAGGAAAGGAAAATAAAATAAAACAGATTATAGTAGTAAATATACGTTTATTTACTAAAAGAAACATACGACGTCGTAATTAAACTAAAACTTAAATACCATTCGATAAATAAGATAAAATAATACATTTGTTGTTGTTATATTATGATGGTTTCTTTCAATTACATAAATGGCGCCATCTCCAATTTGATGAGAAAAGTATTTTTTTTATACATATGAAAATATTTGTATACTACGTTTGATATTTTGCAAATCTGTAGTTTTCGTACTTTAAAATAAATGTATGGCAATCAATCTTGTTTATAGGAAAATATATTTTTTTTGTTTTTATTATGAAAATTGCGATGGAAAATGAATGGAGATGGTGCCCACGAACCACTTAATTGAGTGTTGTAAATAATTACTGACTAGTTTCTTTGAACAATCTTGTTTAATTACCTTCTTTGTGGCAATAATTGGCATTTAAGTACAGAAAAAGTACTACGGCATATTAGTAACAGATCTATTAAATAAAAAACAATACATAATTTGGTATCATTATCAACTAAATAAACGAAAAACATTAAATTTTTTCTTACATAAATGTTAAATATGTTGTTGATATTGTTGATATTAACTACAAAAATTATCAATATAAAAGATCGAAATTCATGAATAAATATGGCACTAAAAACTAATTTTACTGACATTTTTCGTAATTAATTTGGGTGTTTAACTGGCCATAATTATCTTATTTCAAAAGTATGCATGTATATTTTTGTATAAAACGATTTAAAAACAGACATATTACATTATTTTATGAATTTAAGTCTTACTGAATATTTTTAATAAAAAATGTGCGATTGACACTTTGACCAAGACGATACGATCGATATAAAATCTGATCTTCCAGGGGTTATAATAAGAATTACTTACAGTTTTTTTACATACAATTTCAAAAAGTCCATTATGGTTAATTATTACTCATTTATAGAAAACATCCAGTGATCCAGTTAATGTAATAAAGCATCCAATAAAATATTGTAAAAAATTAGATTTAAGTCTTGCAAATGTACACTTTATGCAAGTAGTATCGATTAATATTGAATTTTCAGATGACATTCTATAATGACGAATTGACGTTAAGAAATCAATAAAAGAGAGCATAATATCATAGTAGTTCCCAAGTTCCATGAAAATAATTTTATTTATTTTATTGTTTACGAATCGAATTTGTTAAAGTTTAGGATCAAAGTAACACAAATTGCATCATACTTATCTTATTCGATTGCTTTAAAATGCATCGTGTTTTTTATCCGATTTCTATAGTGTACAACCTGCAAGCCTATTTTTAGGTTGCCATTCCAATTATTCCTTGTCTATGGTACAAAACTTAGTAATCTATGGTCTACTACAGTCTATGGTCAGTTTATAGTTCATCATCAAATCTATCGATATCATTGCCGTATCCCGTAGCCTCGCTGCCAACAAACACGTGGTGATGATTCAGAATCTCATCATATGATAGATGATCATCGTGATCATCGTCAGCTGATACGAATAGGTGATCAACTTCTTCTTCTGCTATTTCACTGAAAAAACATGACATTTTAAAATGGTTAATATGCGATTAGCCTTTGGCTGGTTTTAGTTTTACGCCGACGGCACGCGCACCGTCAGCGCTGATGGCCGAGAAATATGGACTTCTAGGAAGCGTTTTTAAATGATGCGTACCTATCAGCGCGCACAGTGGTCAGCGCTGATAGCTACGCGGCCGTACGCGTCGCGCGTCGGCCCCGCGTAGCTGTCGGCGCTGACGATCGCCCGAGCGCCTCTGCTTTCAGTGAGCGTTCTAGCGTCGAGCGGAGCGGACGTCGTCAGCGCGTACAGTCATGGCGAATCGCGAAGTGGATACAAGTCGAGTTATCGATGAGGTACGCCTGAGGAAGAAATTGTGGGATGCATCTTGAGTCTGTGGAAACTTCGTCGTCGCCGGTTTTTATTTTTTTGGGATAGATAGTACAAAGCAGCAATAATTAACACACTCCGCATTTTGGTCGTCGTCTGTACAGTATGGCGGTCAGTACGATACTAAAACGAGCCACGCTGAGCCTCAGCGCTGACAAACTACGCGCTGAGCTATGAGCGCTGACGGTGAGCGTGAGACTAAAATCAGCCTTTCTGTGTGCCTGTTGAATTTGGACACCATTTTTACTATATATAAGTCAAAGTCTAACCGTTTGCAAGCAAACCAAACGGTTTTATACTTTAGCAAAAGTAAACTAGCTACCACCCACGGCTTCACCCACTTATTCAAAGAAAAATATTCACAGTTCTTGTGCGATTTCCGGAATTAAAATATCTTATGTCCATTTTCAGGTATCAAACTATATTTGCAGCAAATTTCATTGAAATCGGTTCAGTTGTTTCGGGGTGATGAGACAAACGGAAAGGAGTCACTTTCGCAATTATAATATTCGTTCCACATAAATCATTAAATATTTTTCTTTTATTTCTACGGCTGTGTGTACGAGAAAAGTTATAAATCGATTACTCAACGTATGTTATTTTTATGACTCAGTCCTATGTTATATAAATGTTCTGAAAAATATTTTAATGTAATTTCACACATAAGCGAACATTGTGTGGCGAATTGAAGCAATTACAATTACAAGTGATTCAACTGTACAAATAAATATATTAATTAATAATATTGAGAAGAAAATAAAAATAAATACTAGGTACCTAGGATATTTGATCTAACACAAAAATAGTACATGGAATAAAGTTTCGACTCTCTACTTAATAAAATAATATTTAAAAGTTCCGGGTGGTGGTGATGATGATGCTGATTAATAAATTATGACGATGATTATTATGATGATGGCGAAAATTAGCTATCCAAAAGCGCTAAAAGAAGTCTAGTTGAATATTTTCCTTTGAGGTTTTTTTTTGTGTTAAACCCACTTGCTATCCTGTATGGTCCCTGTATTTATTATTATTTTTGAAGTGAAACTTCTTTAGGCGCTTTAAGAGTAATATTTCAAGGTCCCGTGATGGAGTAATGCGAAGATTTTGGTATCTTTGAATCTTGCCAAAAAAGTTTCACTTCTGACACACACACACAGCACACACGCACTTTTTCTTTGTATTAAACTCACATGTTATATGACATGACCCAGCCAAGTTTGTCTACTAGAATATTATTTTAGTTCTTTTTTCGATAAACTCATATATTATCCTGTATGACCCAGCTTAGTTTGCAGTTAAGTCTATTTACTAGAATTATTTTTAGTTCTTTTTTAGTTAAACTCACATAATATTATATGGCATGACTCAGCCAAGTTCATCTACTAGAATTATTTTTCACTATTTTTTTAGAATTATTTTTTCTATAAACTCACATATTATTTGGCATGACCCAGCCAAGTTTGTCTACTAGGTTTTTTTTTATTTTTTTAGTTATGTTCTTATAAACTCACGTGTTATCCGGTATGACCCAGCGGTGCACCTCCTTCTCATCGAGCATCCCGTCGCGGTTCGAGTCCAGTTCGTGGTCGAACTTGTCGCGTTCGGAAATCAACCACTCTTTGTCTTGCTGGACTCCTGGTGGAAAGGTTTTTTGGTAAAAAAATAATAATACTATTACTAGCTGTGCCTCGCGGGTTCATCCGCGGGAAAAATCTATAGCTCTAAATTTCTATAGCTCATGTGTTATTGTTAAACCTATATTACTGTATCGAAATACGTCCAGTAGCTTTTTCGTGAAAAAGTAATAAACATTAATATTTAATAGATTCTTACAATTTCTTATAGGCAATTCCTATAGAAAATTTATACATAAATCATTATTTTATTGTCTAAACTCAATTTAAGTACTTCTCCAATCACAGCTATTAAAAAAACTGCAAAAGGCTACTAAAAACTAAAACAGATAGACCCCTCCCTGACTTCTAGTCATAAGGCTCATCTATACACCACATAGTGCAATATCTCACCTCTCTCTCCCACATACTCGTTGAAGTCAATGAGCCCGTCGTTGTTGCTGTCCTTGTCTCGCATCGTCTGCGCCACTAGGTACGGATGCATCACTGAATGTTCTTCTGGGTTTGTGAACACCTGTATCATGAGAAATCTATGTATTTATACGCAATATTCGTATAGTATTCTTTTTAAAAAATATTATATTATATAATTGTCGTAGGATTATTTTTCTTTACATTCTATTATCGCAGTGAATCTGTAAAATTATGGAATAAGCGAAACTCACGCACAAGGCACTGATTGCTCACTCATATTTACCTCATAACTCACACTCATTCCACAACTCACTCATACTCATCCTATAACTCACTCACACTCAGCCTATAACTCACCTCAAACTCAGCCAAGTCCAGTTTCCCGTCACCATCCCGGTCTGCCACTTTCCACATGGTCTTCTCTTCACGAACCAACTGGTAACAAAAATATCATTTTTTATAGCATTTAGTAATTTATAAATACATATTTGCAAAAATGTGAAAGGAGATTCTGCATATTTATTAATATATTCTTTGTTACAATACAAAATAACAACCTGACCTTTGCGAAAAATAAATGGCATATGAAACACCTTTTTAAACAGTTGAAAATTTCTGAATAATTGGAAATAAACATCAAATAGGAGAAAATATTTATTGCATATTTTATTATTTTATATTAAAAGTAACAGCATGTTGATAAGTTTTATTGTTTAGTTGCAGAATTGTGCTTTTCAATGGATGTCATGTAAAATGTTATGTATTTTAGAAATTTATTGTGTGTCATAGTTTCGTATACATAATACATGTACATAATCAATTACAAAAAGAAAAAAAAATAGCAAACATAGCAATACACAATTATAAGTAAATTTTGTTCTCCCTAAGACTGAATAGCAAAAGCTTTTAGCTTTAAGGATATTAAAACAATATTTATAAGTAAATATTATTCTGCTACAAGTGGTTTCGCCCTAAGATAAACTTTCCCGTAACTTACCAAGCCAGTATCCCCAGTATCCTCCGGATTGAGTTCCTCCTCAGTATCCACTCCAAACGAGTCGCGCAAGTACTCCGCCCACGTGACCGTCCCGTCGCGGTCCTCGTCAGCTTCCGACATGCGCTCCTCCGCTTCCTCCCGCGAGAGGTTGCTGCGGATATAGACATTTGTTAGGGGATAAAGTTCGAAATCGATCAGCAGTATGGGCTTGTAAAGGGTAATATTTATATAGAGAAACCGACATGCATTCTTCAGCCTTCTCCCATGATAGGTTGTAGACTTTGTAGTAAGGGGATAAGATTCGAGGTTAATTAGCAGACATGCTGATTTCGTAATAGTCGGTTAGATACAAAATTAAATTGGTAAATACATAACCCAAGGCTCATTCCCACTATTGTGATGTTATCTAGTCTAGGGGATATGGTACAAAATTGGTTAGCAGACAATATGTGCATGATAATACACAGCAAAATAGTAGGACAGTAGAGATTAAATCAACAGCTTATTTAAATTAATAGCAAAAGAAATTATGAGGAAGATACTACTGAGTGATTTTATTTTACTGATAGTTTTTGTGTTAATTAAAATTACATAAATATGTAAGTAGATCAATCTGACGACTAACTATATTAAAATTTATTAATATTTGCAAGAAATAAAATTTAAAAAGTTTTAATTAATATAATTTATCTTGAATTTCCTTAATATATGCATGCTTGATGACTGAGCAAATTGAAACTGTTGTCTCAGTTGCAAATGTTAAATGACCATAATATGCATTATTAGAAAGAGCAAAAATTTAAAATCATTAAGATGGATTGATGCTGAGAGAGATTTTTGTCAAGTATTAATCCTATTACAAGTATTTTTCGTAGTAGAATAATAGTTGCTGTAAAAAATATATATTTAAGTAAATATTATTTGAGTATTTTTTGTTTACAGAACTAGATGAAACCATAAGGTGGTATATATTTGTTTTCAGAGTAATATATTGAATATTTAATCAAATAATTAATTATCTCACATAAAAGAGTTCAAGATCCATTTCCTAAGTTCATCCCGGTCGATGAACTTGTCTCCGTTGAGGTCCATCTTGGGCAGCAGCAGCGCCAGCCGCCGCTTTGACTCCTCGGGCGACAGCTTGTCAAACTCCTCAGCCTCCTTCACACTGCCTATCGAGTAATAATAAGTCACAATCAGTGTTGCTGGCACGAGAATGTATAAAGAGTGTTTCACAGACATCTCGCTATCGCTCGCCTTATCAACTGAGCATTGCAAAACCCAGCGTGCGCGTTAAATGTAAACACCTATAAGTAAACC
>CAJQZM010038649.1:0-17116 GCA_907164665.1 Colias nastes
GGGGGGGTCAGTGTGAAGCTATCACCAAGTTTGTGGGGTCGCCACCCTTGTCCCACGGCCGCCACCTTGAAAAGAGCGGTAGATATGGTTTTTACGATATATCTCTTAAACTATTTATCTGATAAAAAAACATTGTTAGCATTATTTGTTGCAAATTAAATTCTCTACAACTTTAGTCCAGTAACTTTTTATCGTAGAACTATAAATAAAAAAATTATAAGCGAAATTGTTCAGAAATTAGAGATATTTATATTTTTCAATAAAACTTTTTTTTATCATTTTACGAAGAAATGATATCAGACCATTTTTGTAGATTGTTTTTCGAGGAACAACTTTTATACATAACATTTTTTCATTAGGTCAATAGCTAAGGTTTTACAGGGCTCCGAAGTGAGTACTATTTTTCAGTGCTATTAGCTATACATTATACATATATATTATGTGTGTATAAATAATAATTTGTCATCAGTAATTGTTTTTTCTGTTATTATAATATTTTTCATAATTAATTTTGCAATATTATTAATAATTAATTATTGACTCTTTTCCCCACCACCCAAGAGGTAGAGTCTGGAAGCACGTTATTTTTTACGTCCAAAAGCAGGGCTGAAATGTTCTGCAGTATGCTTCCATTGTTCTGGAGTCTGGGAAAAGAGCCAATAGCCAATTTATGTCTAGTTAAGTGTACTGAAAAATAGTACTCACTTCAGAGCGCTGTAAAACCCTAGCTACTGACGTAATTAAAAAATGTTGTAAATAAAAATTGTTCCTCGAAAAACAATCTACAAAAATTGTCTGATATAATTTCTTCCTAAAATGATAAAAAAAAAATTATCGAAAAATATAAATAGCTCTCATTTCTGAACATTTTCACTTATAACTTTTTTATTTATAGTTCTACGACAAAAAGTTACTGGACTAAAGTTGTAGAGAATTTAATTTGCAACAAATATTGCTAATAATGTTTTTTTATCAGATAAATAGTTTAAGTGATATATCGTAAAAACCATTTCAATCACTATTTTCAAGATGGCGGCCGTGGGACAAGGGTGGCGACCCCACAAACTTGGTTTTAGCTTCACACTGACCTCCCCTACACATCCAAAAAATAAAATTGCGTCCTCTAAAAAACTTAAGATTTGGCCTAAAAAATGTAACATTTCAATGGAACATGAGGAAATCGGCAGATCCAAGTATCAAAAGTTCGACATTTGACAATTCATAATAACATAATATTAAAGTTTTGTAACAATTATGATAATTTTCAGCCCCCGTACCATCATGCCTTATAGCAGTATTATCTCCAGTGTGGAAAAATGCTATATAGGTCGTCTGGTGCCAACACTTTCCCACACTGGAAATATTACTGCTATAAGACATCAAGGTAGCCCCTCAGTTCAATCTCATTTAATGACCAAATATACTTGTTGCAGGTATTTTTTATGCAATTAATTCAACCATTTTGTTATATTGTTATCATAAATCACCATAAACAAAACGCTAGAGCTCAGCAGTATTGTGATTTCTAATTCATGCGATAAATAACACATTTCGTTCGCATTTGCATTCGTCGCTAAGGCGGAAATTGCTTGCAAAATCTCAACATTAATGTACTTTTAAAGAGCCATTGTTTTAATGGAGGAGGCATTTTATTATGAGCGTGAAATGAGACGACGCAGTTTAGAATTTTCAGGTTAACGATTCCATATTGTATGGTGTTGTATTCTTTGTTTTGCGATAGAGATGTAAATATACGTGCAACCCCTCACGCGTCCAACTATAACATACTGATTTAGTTACGAGCAAACAATGTACGTAGGACGCGTGAAGCTTTAATGAAATATTTTCGATACACTGAAAAATAATCGTAATCGAAAATGTCTTGAATTGTTTAATATGTACTGTCTTCCGTTATTATTTCCTCAATAAGTTGTAAATTTAAAGGAAAAGCCGAAATATGCTCTTTAAGTTTGACGCATATCACTAATATGCCTAGTGCGAGCTGATACTTTGCTTCGATAAATTGTATATCATGTAATATGTATTTGTGACAATAAGATACGTTTATTTTTTTCAATTTACTGGATACAATTAAATCTTAATAATATATTGGACATACGAAACTATACACAACTGATAGTCACTGATATAGATAGCTGACAATATTGGGTAGAGAAACATATTGCCCTTATAATTAAATAATATATTCCACATCCAAATTTCGCACCTCCATCCGCATAGCCAATGAGATGCAAATGTTGGAAGCCACTGTGGTTAGAACTACAGGCGGAATTGTGCCGTTGCCGAAATTCAGGTAGCGTGCCTCAAGATAGCCCTCCCAGTACCCATTACTGTTACTGGCGTGATAAACATTTAGCTTAGCGTGACAGTGACACTTGATAGTGCTCATGTTTAGTTGCTAAGCTGTGCGAACGAGGCTCCGACTTCGACTTTCAAAGGTATAAGTTGGATAGGCTGAAACGCTGTCATTGGTGGTAAATGGTTAAACTATGTTATGATTCAAAATTGCTGCTAGAAGTGTAATTGAATAAATAAATGTTTGAGTTTATTTTAGAGATTGATGTTAGATGTGTGACGAGATAACTGCTAAAAGGTGATTTACATGGATGAGCAGAATCCGTTTATTTAATACTAGCTGCGCTCCGCGGTTTCACCCCCGTGGCTCCGCTCCTGTTGGTCTTAGCGTGATGATAATATAATATAGCCTATAGTCTTCCTCGATGAATGGGCTATCTAACACTGAAAGAATTTTTCAAATCAGTCCAGCAGTTCCTGAGATTAGCGCGTTCAAACAAACAAAAAAACAAACTCTTCAGCTCTATAACACACAGTTCATAAACGTAACAAATTAAATAAGGTGCATTAATAATGTGGACTTATATTCAGTACTGAGTAGTAGAAGAATATGTTTCTAGCTCTAAATATTATACATTTATCGCGTCGCAATTTATATATATTTTTTAAAATCGTGTAGGTATGTTTAAAAATCTAATAAGAAACATAAACAAACCATTATTCCAAAACATCAAATATATGAAATAAGTTACACCAAGTCCCATTTAGTAAAGAAAATCGCCCCTTGTTAGACATGAAATGCATCTGTCCCGTATTTTATTAGCGGAACGGGACACTTTTTAATATTAATATAAAATAATAAAAGAACTCTGCTTTTATTCCATAAAATGGATTACTATTATACTTATATTATGTTTTGACAACTATAAATAAATTACAACAGGAAAAAACTTTCATCAAAACACACGTTTTTTACGTGTCATTAAAAATACACAAGCGTATATGAACTAAGAGTTGTTAATTACTTTCACCTACAATAAACAATTATTTATTAAGTAGGAAAACAATTTCCCTCTCGCTCCCAAGTTGAGACTTTCTTTACACACATGCTCCATGAAATTGAAGCTAATGTATTCGTAATAGGGGTTAAAATAGCTTGTACATGTTGGTGCTGGTATTAACAGCTTTACAAATTCATTCGGGTGATTAATACGGCTGCGATCTTGAAGCCGTGAATGAATTTGTGTTTATACCGGATTGGAATATGGAATGTATGGAAGTATTTGTACTTTATTAAAGCTGGCCGCTTTCAGTGTGTTATCGGCAATGTGTAAATCTAGGAATTACGTTTCCTAGGAATTGTATGTAATTCCCATATCGTATCAAGAAAAACAAACGATAGTTTGTATATTATGATTGATATATAATATAATATAGGTACTTAAGTCCCTTGAGTCGTTAATATTTAAAAACTATGAACAATTTGGTCATGCCGAATGTACAGAATATCAGGAAAATCAACAGCCATACATAGAGCAATATAAATGATTATGCTATATAATGACAATCGTATTTTAATTTAACACTCAATAAAACCCCGAAACCTTGAAAATCTAACCAAACAAGCAACCATAATTTTCTTATCTAACTATAATAATAATAACACCTCGTTAGACTTAATCCCAAATTATCGCTATATAGTGTTCTCCGTTAATTCCCAAACTTAGTCGAGATTAGTCAAATAGTTGCGTGACTTGCTGAGGAATGATTAGGTGTTGGAATATTATATAGGTGGCACGTATGTATTGGCTCGTTTAGATATTGTGAGAATGTGCTAATATGTCTTAATTCTGTTGGCAAATATTGTATTTAGTCAGACTTTTTTGTCCTTTTTGTTAATCCATACTATTATTAATATTATAAATGCGAAAGTAACTCTGTCTGTCTGTCTGTTACTCAATCACGCCTTAACTACAGAAACAATTTGCATGAAATTTGGTATAGAGATATTTTGATACCCGAGAAAGGACATAGGCTACTTTTTACCCCGGGACATAGGATAGGTTTTATTCCGGAAATCCCACGGGAACGGGAACTATGCGGGTTTTTCTTTGTATGCGCGGGCGAAGCCTCGGCTGGAAAGCTAGTAGATAATATAGATAACGATCGTTAATAGATTAAGGGTTCAAGAGGCAGGTTCTAGTAGATAGCATATTTTGTTAAGTATAAGACAACGCAGACGAAGTCTCGAGCGGAAAGCTAGTTAAAAAAAATTCACTCGCCATCGCTAGTCTGCTAGAAAGTATTTATTAGAACTGAATTTTAATAAATTTATGACCGCAATTAACCTGAAACTTATAGTGTATATAACAATAATATAAAATATTAAGTTTAAAAGATATTTGAATAGAATTATTGGAGCAGTATTCGGTCAGACATTGCCGAGTGACCGAAACACGACACAAATGACATTTCAACCAGAATCTACAATTGTTTTTTGTTAGGTACTAAACCGATTAGATGTTAATATTATTTACTAAAGAACGCTTAGGGCCTTCTAAAACCATTATCATATGAAATACCCCTTTTTGTGCGTTGTTTTGCTCTCAAGTTATGACTTATGATGTATGTTTTTGTGCTGGCAGGAAATCGGTAAAGTTACAAACAAACATAGGCATTTAATGGATTATTTGCTTAGTTTGATGCCGGGGTGTGAATTGTAGAGATTTGAAAACAAAACTATTTTGATAGCTTTGGAAATATGCATTATTGCTATAAGTATATTAAACTAGCGGTCCGCCACGGCTTCGCCCGTGGTACCTGCATGTCTACGTTTTTTTTTTCATAAAAACCATCCTCGTACTTCAAGGAATATTATATAAAAATAATTATCGAAATCGGTCCAGCCGTTCACGCGTGATGCCGTGACCAAGGGGAATAGGGATTGATTTTTACATATAGAGATTTTTTGCATTTACGTGTTTAAAAATAAACATTTTTCATATCATATTCTACTTGTAATAGAACTGCGAACCAGAAAACTAAGTTAAAGGTGTACATATTTTCATAAGTTAATCAAATAAATATGAATTTAGAATCTATTTCTACAACGAATAGAAATAAACAGTAATAAGTCAAGTTTTAGGCTTTCTTCAAAGAGCAATAATACAAAAAAAAACATTTTATAATTTGTTCTTTCATTAGTCTTCTTAACGAGTTAACTAGCATAATTTGATAAAATATTTACACCTTGTACATCTTACAAGTATCGTAAGAGAGACATTATAGAAAAAACAACACAAGAAAACATCCAAACGTCACTTCACAACACAGTTATAAACCACACAAACTACAAGGCAATACACATATGGCACAAAGGCAATCACAGGCGAACTGCGACATTGTTATACTGACACTTAACAAACTCTGGCCACTCATTTGCAATGCTAATACGCTATTTGCACTTGGCCAAACGAAGCGGGATAAGTCACCAGTGGGTTAAGGTGGTGGTTTATAGGAAGCGGAAATATGTTTTTGTATAGCTTCAATATAGTAGGTGAAAATTCTCTAGTACCAGTTACAAGTTACAACACAGATGTACAGATTTTGCTCAACACAAGATCTCTACTCAAAAATTAATTTTGTTGTTTACTTTTATCAATTCTAAATTAATTATTTTAAAACAAATATCATGATAATATAAGTACAACGACTACGTTTATAAGTAGATATTAATTTATAATATTCCATATGCTTTCAATATAATGATATGTCTAGTTCTTAATATTCTTCTTATGCTGCGAGCACCATATGACACTTGGAATAGAAGAATTGATTACTGAAGTGGTTTCTTGAGTAGCCTAGCAATCCAAGATATACTTGACAATTATAATAATCTGAAAGACATACGTTCAAAATTTGCCTCACTATATTTTTATCTATTAATCAATTTATGTTTTATATATACAGGAAAATTGGACAAAATGTTAATTTAAAAGGATTGTTTACAACCACTCAACAAACATTTTGTTCAATCCATCACATGATGTCAACAAGTAACTTCGAGGCTGAAGGAAGCTAAATCTCGCTCAAATTATGCAGCGCGAGATTATTTTATGCAATCAAGCTGTACAAAGGAATCTTAATTGATTAACGGTCTTATAATAATTACTATACTACATATATTAATATGTTATTTTAGATGTATAATATTAATGTGGTAACGTAAATTGTTAGAAGAATAAAATGATAGTATCAGAAACCGTTTAGATCATAAAACTACATGTAATTCGGCCCTTTGTACATATTTTTGAAGTGAAACTTCTTTATCGGGGTTGGACAAAAATTTAGTGTAACATTTTTGCGTTACGCGTGAGGCGTGACATTTTTGCGATACGCCGTACGCGTGACATTTTTGCGTTACGCCGTACTCGTGACATTTTTGCGTTACGCGCCAACTTTTTCTTATCCCTACCACGCGTGATTCGACGTATACTTTCTCCAGAGGAGTAGGGATAGCGTATCGTTTTAACGTACCTACGTCCTACCACTTTACTTGACTGTTTTTCTATTGCACTCGTATTTATTTCCAACGCTCTATTGTGACGTCATGACGTGATAATATTATATTAAAGTGATCAGCAAAATCAAAGTGTTTATTTTAATTCTAATTCCAGTGAATTTCTAAAAAAAGTAAGTAATTACATCTCTTTTTCTAATACTTAGGTGTAATGATGGTATTTATTTTTCTAAGTTATTTAAAATTAATCTCACTTTTTGATTGTATTTTTCATTTTTTTTTTCAATTTTATTATAATATGTATAGATACACTAACACGTGGGTGGAATTATGGTATAAATTTTTTCTAATACTTGAATGTTGATTGTGGTACATATTTATTTATCTAAAATATTTAAAGTTAACCTCAGTTTTTGATTGAATTTTTTAAAACACCAACACGTGGGCGTGATCATGTTATTTATTTTTCAAGTTATTTAAGCTTAACCTCTGTCTTAATATGTATATACTATATGTGCGTCATTAATTTCTGACTGTTTCGAGATTTGGTGCAAAATAAAACAGTGTGTTACCAATGTGTTCGAACAATAGAGGTAAACAATTTATTACCTCTATTGTTCGAACAAAAATAAGTTACCGACTTTAAGAACGTGCCGACAATTTAAGTACACTATTGTTTCTTAGAAAACATAATATTACCTCTATTGTTCGAACAAAAATAAGTTACCGACTTTATGAACTTGCCGACAATGTAAGTACACTATTGTTTCTTAAAAAACATTTAAGGAGTATACGATAATAAATCTATGACTCACGTAAACACGTGTTTGTCGAGTCGAAATCCTTTATAAGTTGAAAACTCTATAACTCGAATTTTTGAACTACCGCACGAGCCGAGCGAGCGAAGCGAGCGAGTTGCAGCAGCGGCCGGTGTAAATATAGCGAGGAGCGAAGCGACGAGCGTGTTAGACTAACATATTTCTGTAATATTGTACCTATATAGTAAATTATTTTTTGAAAAATAAGGTCATAAAGAAGTTTCACTTCTTACGTGTGTACTCTAGTACACGCACACATTTTTTTTTTTTATTATTTTTATACCTGCTGGGCGTAGTCCAATGTCCAATTTACATACTGCAATAAATAAACACATCTTAATATAGTATATTACGTAATTCAAATTATAAAATAATACTTTACAAAAGGTGTTTCACGTACGCAGGACTCAGACATGACCTGTACATGTGTGAGTCCTGCATACTGCCTTTCACCAATTCGTTCACATAAGTTGATATCCGTTTAAAATAATTGAAATTAAATAATTTAAAATCTTCGCTATTATAGCAGTAGTCAACAATCTTAACAATAGTTGTGAGTTATGTAGGAATAAACCGTTGCAGAGTTGAAACGGGCCTGCCAGGTGCCATCCGCCTTATGGATGTATGCGTTTACCAATTACCATACATCCAATAATGTTGCTGTAAAATTATATGGGATACCTAGTTTCTTGTTAAAACTTTTGCAAAACTTCCTAGCTTTCATATTATTTTTAAGTGGATATTAAACAAAAAACAAAGGTATATTCCTGCAAATATACTCTGAAAGAAGCTGAATACAATATTTAGAATTACTATGTATAGGACTTGTAACATTGTGTGTTCATTTTCAGGTCAAAACATGTGAACCAAATTTGATTAGATTTAACCCCGTTAAGGTTGTAATATATTTATTTACTTCATGATTAATACCATTTACATATGAAAGCTCTACTTGTTACTAATATTACCCGATAACCAAATCATATATGATATACCAAACCAATATCGTTGCCCATTTCTAGGAAGAAATTCATTCGGGATATTCTAACTTCCATGATAAATTCAATTTTCAACCACATAATAGCTTCAACTTCTATATAATAAACAATTAACATACGCTTAGATAATTGGCACTAGATTTAAAGTTATATTCTGAAATATATAACTTATTGTAGTGTTGATTTCGGGTGCCTTTCTTTGTCTATTCATGAACTTATTTATAAAGAACGAATGATAATCGAGCTGAAAATAATATAAATGTATTAATTTATAGAAAAAAAGAGATCTTGTACGTATATAAAGATTTGTTTATTCGCGAATAGCAACACTACTACGGCTTCTTTATCCATTTAACTACAACACATACCTACTAAAACAGTGGTTGAGCTTTAGCTTGTTTCAATTAATGTTGTACTAATTTACCACCGAATCGAATAATTTGAATACATTTTGCTCTACATAAAGAAACTGACACTTGAAATTTAAAGTGAGTATCAGTATTTAACTAAGTGCTTTCTAAACTAATTTAATCTGTTATTTATAGGATAAAACATATTAAATTAAACAAAAAAATTGGTTGTCTGTAAAGTCGGTTTACTGACGATAGTTGAACGTGACAACGTCCGATTGTGCTTCTTTGTCGCTCGTTCCGCGCTCTCGCTCGCACTTCAAGCCTTACATGGAACGCCTCAGATGAGTCAGAGCGAGGTAACGCCGCATGAGTCATGTTTTTTCGTGCGTGCAGCCGGCTTTATCGAATTATAAGACGTTGTCACGTCAAAATGCTATCCAAACAAAATTTACACAAGACCACTGATAACAATCTAGTCAATATTATACTATCAAAACACGAGCGCTCTGTTGAACATATTAAGTACGCGTCAATTATTCGTGAGCTTATTACTGCAATTTCACTATAATGTACTATGCACAATTATATGGTTAGCCTGTTTCATTAATTACAACACACACACACCTACACATACAAACATGTGCATCTTGAACGGTAATTGAAATTTCGTGCTCGGTCAAATGGTGATATGTATTGAAATATGGTTTCATTGAACTAATTTAAAAGACAATAAAATTCATAATAAATAAAAAATTTAACAGCATACTTATCCAATGTCTTCAATAAAATAGAAAAAGTACAAATTACGAATATAGCAGCTAAATAAAAAACAAAAAATGATCATTTCCTTTTACTTCACAACCTAAATACAAATCATACGCACATTGCATTTAACATTAAACAAAAGGAGGTAGGAATCGCTTCCTTTACGTCTGAAGTTAGTTACAAATTCACAATAGCTCCCAAAATCAATTGCTAGTATTTGTTTCCAGTAAGTTCGGTACGAAGCTAAATCTTCAAAGTTCGTTATACAGCTTAGCCATCTTTGAATGCATCTGAGTTAGTGCTAGCTTCCAATTTAATGTACTTAGTGCTATTGAATTTCGTACGTTGAAAATTTTACCTGTACGTTTTCTTTTTAGATACTGTGACTTTCATTGACAATATATGAGGAAAATTTAAAATGTTATTACTACTGTTTATAGATTGAAGTGTTTGGTTGTGGGACAATAACATAATATTATCAGATGATGACCTATTTTTTAATTCCGTATGTATTTTTTTTTGACAGAGCAACAAAGGAGCAGGTGGGCCACCTGATGTTAAGTGGTCACCACCGCCCATAAACACGCCCACGCCCGCCCATAAAGTGTTACAAACACTTTTATTAGTATTTAGCTGTTTGAGGTCAAAATGAACCATTAAAGTAAAAAAAAGTATTCTATAAACAAGCAATACATTATATTATTACATCGATACTTATAAAACCCATTTTTAAAGTACAAATCTTATTTAAGTGAATTCGAAATATTTGAATATGAATTTTTAAAATCCATACGTTGAAATAATAACTTAATAAAACAAATAAGCGCACGGCTCTACATCAATATTTACGGAAATGAAAGTCTATCGTAATATTAGTTGCAATTACACATGCAAAATGGATATATTTAGAATGTTCATACACAATGTTTATACAAAGTATCCATGTTATGAGTTCCATATAGAAATAAATCATTATTATATTCTCAATTTTACCAGTGTTCTTTAACTATTTCTGAGTAAATAAAGCATTAATATTCATTAATATTATATAGTCCTGTTGTTCTTCAGTTTAATGCAGTCTACTATCTAATACTAATACATTATAATACAGCCTACAGACGAGTCGAAGTGTTTCATTTAACAACAAGCCATTGCATTATAATCAATACCTTATTATTTATTTAAGTTCTGTGTACATAGTATTAAACCTATAATATATTATTATACTCTATGTATAACATCTTTAAAATATTTTTAATAGAAAATCGTTCAAAAACAAAGGTTTCTAACAAACTATGCACTGCAAAAATGTCTGATAACAAGGCCGTACGAATTCGCAGTTTGCGATAGTCAGAACGAGTGGTTAATAAAAATTCCTCACTAGAAGTTATTTTGCAAAAGGCCGCGAGGGATTCGCGTATCAGAATCTAGTATAAAACGCCCGCTCGTGTGAACGTGTGAAGGCTTGGTTCAAGGTATGAGCGGAAGCGATTTTAAAATTGCTGCATTT
The DNA here is from genome assembly GCA_907164665.1 of Colias nastes. NCBI lineage: Eukaryota > Metazoa > Arthropoda > Insecta > Lepidoptera > Pieridae > Colias > Colias nastes. Next base: position 11,280 of record CAJQZM010038649.1, read on the forward strand.
TAAGCCTGATTCCCACGGCATGTTTGCTTCACAAGCATTGGCAGACGACAAGCGCTTGTCGCCATCCGTCGCGATTTGAACTGAGCGTTCCCACGGCATGTGTGCGTATGGCAAGCACTGGCGAGCACGGTGGACGGTCATTCCTACTAATACCTAATATAAATTCTCGAATTTTGCATGATAGAAATTATCGTACAATCAGCGTACGATAATACTATGCTATCGTACATCGTACGTAGGCACAAAATTATTTTATTTATTTATTTATTTATTTAAATTCTTTATTTAACACACACAAAAAAATAAACACAAAAATAAAAAGAACAAAAAAGAAGATTATAACATGTTAAATAGGCGGCCTTATCGCTATAAGCGATCTCTGCCAGGCAACCTTTGGATAGGATTTGTCATACGAATTAAAATTAGATGGGTGGTGTTTGATTTAAAAGGAGAAAAAAAAATAAATAAAAATATGTACATATACATATATACGTATATATATAAAAATAGATACCTAATAATAAATAAATAAGTAAAAACAATATAAATATTGATATCAATACTATAAATACATGCTATAAATACACATACATACATATTATATACTTACATACATACATATCATACATGATACATAATACATAACTATGTATAAATAAAAATATTACAGCTCATTGAAGAGATGACGTATTTGTACGATAATTATCGTACGGTTCCGAACAATGACGCGCTACAGACGGCAAGCCCCGACGGACGTCGACCAACGCCGTCGCACCGCGCCAAGCGCGCACCTTTGATCTTACCGACTTCCGATGGATAGCACAAGCGTCGGCAAACATCGGCAAACGACCACAAGCGCGCCGATTCCCATGGCATGTGGTATGGTGTGGCGCGGTCGGGTTTGTGAAGCAAACATGTCGTGGGAATCAGGCTTTACAATAACACGCAAGAAAAATGACGACTGTAAACATGTAATTTTTATCTGCATTGGTACATACATTCCAATAAGTATAATGTAGTATTTTTTTTTTAATTGTACAATAGGGGAGCGCTTGGCCACAATCTCGCCTGATGGTAAGCTGAGATGTGGCCTAAGATGGAGCGCGCTTCCCTAAAATGTACCTGTTCACTCTCCTCTTGAAGACCTCCAAATTGTATTCGTCGGGGAACACAGATTCAGGAAGCATGTTCCAGTCCCTAGCGGTTCGAATAAAGAATGACGATCCGAACCGCTTTGTCCGGGTACATGGAACGTCAACCATGTGGCGATGCCTAGAATCTGTGCGCCTCGACAAACGATGGAAAAAAGTATTTAGGTTATTCCATTTGAATTTTTAACAAAATTATTAATAAATAAGTTGTTTCTATACCATTTCGTTAAAGTGATTCAGATTATTGTTGCATGATGATGATATTAAACATCAGGGTCAAAAGTACATATTTTGTTGTCTGTCGTTTAATGGGATCAATTTTTGATAACGATTTTCGAACTAGCTTATCGAATATCTAGAGTAACATTGAAATCACCAAGTTATCTAGAAATCACTATAAAACATATAAGTACACCTAAAAATGTCACACATAAATAAAAACGCTTGTAACTCGCACCAAACCTTGGGGTAGCTGTATGAAATACTGCCGGCTCCTTACTAGGTGCGAATATGTTGTAGACTGTAAAATTTCCCAAGGTGACGCGGACGTGTAACTATGTCCGTTATACGAGTTTAAATCTCATGAACGCTTCGTCACATTTTTATTTGCTTTATGTACTATATATATTACATGGAGAGAAATTTTTAAGTCTCGCTTGAATGTTGGAACTAATCTTTTTAATTTATTGTGTGATTCGAAAAATGTATGTTTCATTTTTGGATAGCTGTTTTCAGGGTAGCTTTAAATTTATATAAATTGCACTTCTGTTTTATGTAGTTTCTCAGAGATTTTCCATTAGATAAAATTATATCAATTAGAAATAATTGGGTATGTATATAGTGGAGCCAGTGTAGAGCTAAATAGCTACGTTTTCTTAAAATTATATTATTATATGACATAAATAACAACGTTATTTAAACATTTTTGAAAAATTGTAGAGCTAAATAACTACGTTTTATTAAAATTTTATTATATGACGTATTAATTCCAGAAGCTCTCCTTCATATTAAAGTAATCTTATATGCCCTATTTCAAACATCAACTTATCAAAAAATATTTCATATTATATAATATAATATGATCACGAACTTCCAAGACTCTAGTTTAAAAATCAGTCCATAAATATCGGTATAGATTATTTTCCGAGAAAAATTCAGCAGCAAAAATTGTTCGCATATACCCCGACATGGCTGACGGTACGAAACGCAACGCAAAGGTAAGTAAAATGTGATAAGAATTTTCGAGACAGTTCGAGCATTTTTCATGATTCCCGTCCGTTAGTTAAAAGCAACTTTCCGCGCGTCGCTAGATTTACTACGAAACTTCCTCTAGTTACGAAAAACGTGGAGAAATCGTGTCACAGACGTCACTTTTAATGCCTTATTGTATGTTATGTTATACGCAGCAATATACAGCTTTCACGAACATACTCCCAACAATATGGATACAAGTTTTATTTCTACTTCAGGTAATAAAATGATATTTCGGTGTACGCAAGGGAATTTCAAATATACATATATTAGTACTTTTCTCTGGTATTTCTCTTACATTAGTTTCATACATTTACTTTTGTCAGGCTTTTTTCTATCTCGATTTTTCTATATTAGGATTTGAAAGCAATAACTTTACAGAGTAGTAACTCCATTACTGGATGAGATTTAATTCGATTAAGATTGTACATGAATAATTTTAAGAAGGCAGTGTAGCGTATTTCCAAACTATACATAGCCAGAACGCAACCATAGGAAACTGCTCGTGTATACTTTGTAATGCTGTTTTTAAGTTAGTTATTACAATATATACACGAATTTTGCGTACTGGTCGTGTATACTTTGTAACGCGGATGCTTGCTTCTTCGTTCCAAACTATACACGATCAGTACGCAAAATATAACTAAATATACCTACTACACCACTTACGCTTGAGCGAAATAATAAATATATAGGTAATCAAAGACTTGTACAGCTATATCTATCTACTTTTATTCTTCTTGATTATTATTGATTCAATAAAATATGGAATAAAAATATTATTAGGTAAGCTTAGGAAAATAAATAGGTAACAGATAAGGGTACCTATGGGTTAGGTTAGGTTCGTGTTTTATTTAACTACACAATAAAAGGAGCCCCGCGAAGCGGGGCTCCGTCGCCTTGCAACCGTCTTCTTCTGGACTTATTAGATTCTTACATTTTTGCACTATTGTCAATTGTAAGTCGTGCAGTATAGTCGGGAACGAAGACACAAGCATCCTCGATACAAAAAATATACGATCAGTACGCAACATTACATACACATGCATTGTAATATTAGATTTAAAAACAGCAATACAATAATATAAACGCGAGCAATGAAAAGACGCCGCGCTTACTCCGAAACATACACCATTAGTCCGCATGCGTATTGCGTACTGGCGCTGTATGTTTTGGAGCGCTATTCTTACTTACTTCACTACAAAGTATACGCGAGTATTTGCGTACTACTGTTGTATAGATTGGAAGAGCTTTGTAAAAAAGTTATTTCCAAACTATATGTGATTAGTTTCACACCCTTGCGTGCTGGCCTTGTATAGTTTGGAAAGACGCGGCAGTGTAGGTCACAAGAATTATGACGACTGCATTGTTAGCTATTTAATGGTAAATCATAAAGAAATGAAGTCTTAAAGATTGATAATTTTATATTGATACAGCATGACCAAATTATATTTTTGTTTTAGTATAGTTATAGTTAGATAATCTATCAAACTGCTACCAATTCTGTAATATTATAAGAACTCTGAAGACGTACCAAAAAAAGTAAAGTACATTTTCAGTGCTAACGTAAATATCAAAAATTCTAAACGAAACTATACGTTCGCGTCATACAAATAAATGGGAAAACTAACAACAAATCAAAACAACTAAAAGAAAAAAAGTTTAAAGTTGTCTTTCATACACTGAAAACTCATATATTATTAGAATTTACAGTACTTCTTGCGTTTCACCTAGTGATGTGCCGGTAGTCGATATTTTTTTATATTATTTTATGCTTTGAATAGTCGATCAGGTAATGTGTCTCATTTAATGATTATATTCTACTTGTTGATTGGTTTAACAATACATATTTTAGATCGATGGAAGTTTATTGTAAAGAGCTTTAAAGCATATTATCTGTTGAATAAATATGACTATTTAGTATGAATATAATAATTCTATTACTTAATATTAGACTTAATTCTGTAAAAATATACAAATTTTGTTAAAATTTTCCACAATTTGGTTGGTGAACCTCCTCCAAATAAAATACAACTTACTGCTCTACATTAAACATAAAAATTCATCATTCCCAAAAATAATCGTGCTAAAACGTTTTACTCAACAAAACGTTGCACTACAAGGCCTACTTTATGGGTTGTAAATTTATATTAAAGCCAGAAATTGACACGATTTCAAAATGCCTCGCAAACTATGGCCCAATTCCCCCATGCTAAAGTGTGTGCCAAAACTGCGTGAGACGCGCCAGACCGACAAGAAAATCGTTACAGTCTTTTTGATTTAGTATCTGGAAAGTTCTAGAACATTTACAGCGAAATTGCCTTTGACAAAATGAAATATTTTATTAGGATATGACCGTTTCTGTTACATGTAATGGATAAGTTTGAGTACAGACCAAAAGTTTCATAATAATATGTTTACTTGAAAAGTTGTTGGTAATTATGTTTTTATATTTATAATAATTTTAACTAAATATTTTTTAAATAAAAATAGGTACGTGTTTAAATATGAAATATACTAATAAAAAAACAGTAATTATTCAGGGTTGTTTTAAATATCTATAGCGGTTTTGTAGCACATCACTACCAGGCGAGTGCTAAGACAATCTGAAAGAGCTAAATCTAGGTAAGGTTAGCCAGAACAAGGGCATACATTGTGTTAGACAAGGTCCCATCAATTGACCTGGAGATGTGCTCGCCTTTGTATTAACACGTTTTATATAAGAAAAGCAGACTTTTTAATCAAAATGTGTGGATTGATATTGTTAACTAGATTGCTTATGAGTTTGGTGTACCTATTCTGAATTTAATGACTGGGCAAAGTAAATTTTATGTGTTACGATATCAAAACTATAAAAGTAAGTTTCAATTATATACGTAAATATTTTTTAATAATTTTTATTTACTTTTAATTGCTAACTTTTAATTACTAAGGAAGACTGGGATAAAGATGTGTTAGAAATAATTCGATGAAAATGTTATTGTTATTTGATAATTGCCAAGTCTCCTGGATATGTACATCAATAAGTAAGTAATGATTAAAATAGAAGAAACGCTTAAAATATCTTACTAAATTCAAAGTACATCTACAACTATCAATCATTTCAACAAATCCTCTACTAACCTAAATACCCAAGCCATACGAATATAAAGCAGAAACGTAAAAACTCGCTAATTACTAGCCCAACTTGGAGCGAAACTGAGATATAAATTTAAAAAGTGAATCCTGATTTCAAAGTACAGAAATAAAAGTGTAGCCGACACGCTCCGGGCGCAAATAAAAGAATCAGTTTAGATCGGGCGGTGCGCCAAAATATGATTACGTTGGCAAAGCAAGTGGCGGGTACGGGCATATGCAGCGTGTATTGCGGGCGTGCCCTGATGGAGCTTCACTACATAGTATAAAACAAAGTCACTTTCCCTGTCCCTATGTCCT